>JAQJVL010000486.1:548846-593846 GCA_035578905.1 Stictocephala bisonia
TTTTTTCCCACATTCATGTAGCTTCTTTGTGAGTAAGTATAAGTGTAAGTATACTTAAAGTCGTTCAGTTATTATGTGACGACATGGGTGTATATTTGTACTCTTATTCATACAGCTACATGTGAGTATAAGTGTAAGTATACTTATAGTCGTTCAGTTATTATGTGACGGCATGGGTGTATATTTGTACTATTATTCATACAGCTACATGTGAGTATAAGTGTAAGTATACTTATAGTCGTTCAGTTATTATGTGACGGCATGGGTGTATATTTGTACTCTTATTCATACAGCTACATGTGAGTATAAGTGTAAGTATACTTATAGTCGTTCAGTTATTATGTGACGGCATGGGTGTATATTTGTACTCTTATTCATACAGCTACATGTGAGTATAAGTGTAAGTATACTTATAGTCGTTCAGTTATTATGTGACGGCATGGGTGTATATTTGTACTCTTATTCATACAGCTACATGTGAGTATAAGTGTACTGTAAGTATACTTAAAATCGTTCAGTTATTATGTGACTGCATGGGTATATATTTATACTCACATTCATACAGCTACATGTGAGTATAAATGTAAGTATACGTCTACTCACAAATATACCTAATATGTAAGTAAGTGTAGTATACTCGCATCCATACAGCTACGAAGTGAGTATAAGTGTAAGTACGCTCAGATTCATTCAACTACTTTGTTAATAAGCGAATCATGAATTAATTTCAATACAGAACCAATAATTATTTAGCATACATTGTGGGGTACTAAATGTTATGTATATACCACTAATTCTACGAATCTTAGGGTTGTAGTTCTTCTCTGGTCCTCGTGGGGTGAGCGGCTTGTGCGCTACTAGGTGTTTGCTGATGGCCTGTTATGTATGAGAGGATGAATGTGAGTTTAAGTTTATAGTTGTTTTGTATGTATATTAATATAGAGTCTTTTATATTTATATTATCGATGACTATTCTTTAAATGTTTTTAATTTCTTTGTTCTGTATTACTATTTTGAATTTCTTGTATTCACTAAAATAATGTTTTAGTTTTTTTACACTTATTTGTATTTTAGTAATAATGGTTAGATGTAAGAGAGGACTTTTTAGTCCTAACCTCACCAATTTTGAGTACAGTAAATTAATTTTTCATTTCATTTTTCATTTCAATCTTCTAAAGTTATGTTCAAACATATACGAGATTTGTTCTTCGATTAATATAATGAACGGCTAAACATAATATCATTATTTCACCTTATATTTAAGCCATCATTAAATTATGGTCAACTCGATTGTGTAAATACTTAAAAATGACTTTCCACTGGGGAAATGTTGTGTTGTTTTAGGGATTCACATCTAGGATAGTGCATAATTAATTTTTGCAGATATACAAGAACAATTTTTTGATTCATTGAATAACAGCTCCATCTTATCATCAGATACTATTAATCATGTTTAACATCGTTTGACTAAAACACGGACTGTATCACAAAACCCATCAGTGGGTTGAAAGGCCAGCAGATCGGAACCCAGTGGCCCGCGTAATTATAGATAGTGACTTCAATAATGTATTCCAGGCTCGTTCACTGTTCCAGCACACAGCATGCCGTGCTTGCGCATAATATTACCCACTTGCTCGCTCATCACATGCTTTTACATCCAATCTGCATTTCCTTATCTTTTATCAAACCTTTGAGCATCAAATACCCTGACCTTACTGATTGGGTTTCTTTATCAGTTATGTACTCACTAATATATGAGTAAATGAGTACTCGTATAATGTAGACGAAATGGGTTCAATAACTCATTTATTTCTGGAACGGATTACAATGTACTACAATTTAAATAAGCAAGAATTACAATATATTCTCCAGTTCGTCACAGTAAAATCCTGATAGGTTGAGAATAGAATTTAAATTTAAATGACGGTTAAAAGTATATTAATTAATTTATAATATTTTTAAAATCACTGATCTCATACAGTGGATGATCAAAGAGGAATCAAACGTTACTCCTGACTTCCGTATATGGCAACGTAATGGAAGGTTATTCCACAATGTCGGTCCTAATAATTATGTTGCCAATGCATTAGATCTAAAGGGTAGCTTTTTAATTGCAACATTATTAGCACATCGTGAGTGGGTTATTGAATTACTTGGTGTTGGTAATTACGAAAATGCCGACAGAAAGTTTATTTCAAGAAATATTTTCATATAAAATCAAAACATTTTGGTAAATACATCTAACTATCACTAACCCATCCAAGAGACAATCATTCTTCAGTCAATCACTGATAACAATTGACAATCACTATCAGAAACTGTACGCTCAAGAGACGAGACGGGAATATTATAGTGGATGGCGGGTTACAATTAGGGTGGCTACCCACTAATTGTATATTTAAAGAAAGCGGTTATATTAACAATTGTAATAGTATTGGCATTTCCTAAAGAAAAAAACAGGTGGAAGCAATGCATTTGTCGTAGTCAAGCACATGTGCTTGCTACTATCAAACGGTGAATGGTTTTAAATAAGCACCCTGACGACTGTTTTGCGTACTACTAGCTTAGCTATTAGTTACTTCAGCGTGTTCTAGAGAGAGAGGGGGGTAGGGGGTTGTAAAGAGACAGAGAGAGACACCGCTAGCCCTACCTGTGAAGACAGAACAAGAACTAATTCCATAGAACAAGAAAACAGGACTATCTTCTTGTGTATGTAAATGAATGGAGTTAATGGTAAAATGTACATATACAAGAAAGGTTTAAGAGCACTGATACTAATAAGTATGTTTGTATGGGTGATATACATTAGTGATAACACGTAAATGTAAGATGGGTAGGTGGGTCGCATGGGTTTATAAGTTGTGCCAAGTGGTTGAGCTCCTGTACATCTAGAGGTGAAGGTTGTGTTACCAGGTATGGAGGACCGCTACTTGTATCTCTGCAAAGTTACAAACGGTAATGGACGTATTATGTATGTACGCAAGGGGATGTTCTGTCGCCAATGAGTTATGCCAAGTGGTTGAGCTCCTGTCCGTCTAGGGGTGAAGGTTGTGTTACCAGGTATGGAGGACCGATACTTGTATCTCTGCAAAGTTACCAATGGTAATGGATATATTATGTATGTACGCAAGGGGATGTTCTGTCGCCAATGAGTGATGCCAAGTGGTTGAGCTCCTGTCCGTCTAGGGGTGAAGGTTGTGATATCAGGTATGGAGGACCGATACTTGTATCTCTGCATAGTTACCTACATAATATGGACATGTTATGTATGTTTACAAGGGGTGTTGTATCGCTAATAGTTATTCGGATAATGTAACTAGAATGTTATATTTTGTTTGGGGCTGGTTAATAAATCACACAGCATTGTTTAAATATAGATAATTAATTCGATAAATGTTTTTTTATAATGACGTTTTATTCTTTAATGGCTAGATAAATTGACTTTTAATAAAACGTGTCCGTATATCAATATGAACTATTTGGTCACTCAGTGATAAACATCTGTCGGCACTAGTGGTGCAGTGTTGTAACCCAGCTACTTGGGGACAAAGTGATCAGGAGATTGTAGGCGATAGGTTCTATTCCTTCAGCTCTCTTAACACCAACACGGCGTCCGCTCAATGATTGCCATTGACGTGGACACTACTAGTGAAGTCTGGGGTGTCCATTTTGGATGGTAGTCAAGGTTCAGGTGTTGTGTATGGAAGAGAACTGAGTGTCAAACTTTTCAGTTAGCTGAAAATCATACCAATTCTACGTGGTTCGGATTCAACGTTCATCTGGAGGTCCCTTAGTTTCCTTGACTGTTGGGCTAATAATAAATAGTTGACTTTTTGAGGAACAGTCAACATTAGTTAGTAACAACGACTACACTCGTTCATCTACACTCATTTGCCCTCATGTTCACCCATAATTTGAAGATCGGTGTCTTTTTAATGACTAATAATAATAATGAATTCAGCCATCTTGTCTACAGGATGGGTCACGATGTTAATCGCAAATCACTCATTGTTCTTTTTGTCACACTTTGCCACGTAAAAGTAAACTAGTTTGTCGAGTGCAGTCTAACCGGTGTCCCAGATTCTCTGAACAAAGCATTAGCATTAGTGAGATGGGAAAGAGTCTCTTTATTTATTTTAATAATTGCAACACTGCTTTTAGCAGGTTTTTGTATTCAGTTGTTCTAAAATAATTAGTTGTTAAATGGGGTGATTAGACAGTTTACTCTTTTATTTATTTATTTATAAAACACCAACAGTAAAGGTAAGTGCGAATATGGATAGGGAATGGGGGTAATGAGTGTAGATGAACGAGTGAAGTCATTATTACTAAGTTCAACTGTTCCTTATAAAATGTAATTTATTAGTAGCCCAATATCCAGTGGCAACTAGGACCTAATGCTCAACGTAAAATCCGAACCACTTAGTATTAGTGTAACTTTTTAGGTAAACCATTTATAGAGATACCTTTTAGTTTGTTCTTTTGAATAATACTGGGAACCATTCGACGGGCACCCCCATGTCCTCATCCACTCATTATTACAGTATTCAAATCTTATTAACAATAAGCTAATAGTAAATAATTATGTGTGATCCATCTACTTTGAAATAAAGTGTTTTGAAGATAGGAAGGAATTTATGATTGTGTTGACAGCTCAATGGTCACCATTATTATTATAATCATCACTGTCAATAAAGATACTGATGAACAAGGATAATATATTGTTGGATATTGATACGACCGTTCTTGAAGGGAGCTTCGGTTCGAGCTTGAGTACATAGCCAAGAGAATAGACATAAATCACGTGGTTGGGATTCCACCAAATGTTGTAGCCTCCACCACATTATTAATCCCTGAGCTTGGTAAATATTTCATTCTCATAAGAAGTCACTATCAACTAATAGTCAGACTATACCGGTTAAAAAATTCGTCTTTAAATCAAGTAGCCCATAAAAATACATTCCCACAAACCCCTCAAAACACACAAGTAATCGTGTCTTTCTTCTATAATGAGTTTTGTGCAGTTTATATGTTTACTTTACTTTCACCCATATGCGTTAGCATAGATAAAGAATTGTGATCGTCAAAAAAATGTGTTTTACAAGTTGGTCTTAAAATCCATTTTAGGCCCCCCTGAACCCAAAAAGTGGTTTTATTAAAAAAAAAAAGTGTGCCTGTGTGTGAGTGTGTGTCTGTGCACTTCGCTGGAGATCAAACGGATGGATCAGTGTTTATTAAATTTGGTTTTTAGGTGTATTTAGCCAATATCTCCGACCATGTTTTCACTTTTTCGAAATTTTACTTTTTGATTTTATGGGCAAAAAACATTAACAAATTAAGTTTTCTCAAAAACAGCTATAATTATTTTTATTACATTTTCGGGAAATATGTGAATCACAATTTAATCTATTTTAGTAAAAACCGCCTGTCCTTAACTTTAATTATTTTCTAGTTACTGTATAACATTTTTTTACGGGAAAAATGTTGAAAATGCATTTTTTCAAGCTTTATGCTAACGATTTTTATTACATTTTCAGTAAAGATGCAAATTACAATGGAAAATATATTTTTTTTTAACTACCCTCAAACTGTCCTGTAAGTACTTGTCTATTGTAATTTGGCTTACGTGTGCCATCAGCATCGCTTATTACCGCATCACATCTACTTAATTACTGATATTTATCTTTCATAGGCAAGCTCATTTTCTCCGATAATCAGCCTAAGCAGTATTGTAAAATAAAATAAATTCCTCCACTTACAAAACCTGATAGATTGAAGGAAGGATCATTATTGTTAATAACATAAAATATAATATGAGTTATTTTTAATTTTATCATTTTACGTTCATAGTAAGATAATCCATTTATGGAACGTAAACTCCAAAGAAGTAGCTCCTATGGGAAATAAACACAGAGTTATAAGGTTTTGTATGAGTTGCGATGATCAAAACTGGTGAGTCCCAAGTGAAAAACATTTTACCTCACAATTGAAGCGTTAGTGTAAATATCCTGATCTGATCAAATTTCTTGCCTTCATAACTATTTATGTACTACGCTACTAACAACATAAGTTATATCTATTTATTTAATTAAGGAACGTCATGGTGTTACAGTTTATAGTAAACATACTATTAAAATTTCTACAGCTTTAGTTTAACATTCAACATTTCAAAACAAACAAAACATACCAATAAATAATACCTCAACGAATGAAGTCATTAAAGGTGTTTGCGTCTCTCATAGCAACGTTCTATGTTTTAAGTACTTAGGTATATTATGGCAGGAAATTAATTCCAGCAATATTCTTCCGCTACACATTTTACGTACGCAAGCATATTTCATAAAGAACGAAGTCGTTTAAATCAATCTTTCACAAGTTTTCATCTCTGTGGGAAAGGAAGTCTAAGAGAACTTCAAACTCCAGTTGTGGCCCCATTTGGAGTTTGTGAGAAGACTTATGGCTTCGGAATATGGGCTCTGATATCTCGCAAACAGCCTGCACTCCCCATGAATACTCAAGTTTTGAAAGTACGATCATTCTAAACAGTTTATTACGTAATGTTTTGTTTATATCGCTTGTTTAGGGGCGATAATTAAAATCTTTTATGACATTTCAGGTAGCAATGTTCTTTAAACAACGGTTAATTATAGTTTATTTTATTTTATTAGTTTTGTTTTTTTAAAGTTTTCCAATTAATTATCTAAACAAAAGATACACATTTTATGAAATTGTAAGTGCGCTTTTTTAAATTACTTGGCTTTTTTTAAGTTATGATTTTTAAATATAACTACTGAATCAAAAGATAAAGTTGATGAATGTTTTATGGCATGGACATAACATGTTCTCAAACATTGCAACACAACCAATTAAAATATCTAAAATAGTTATTTTTTAGTTAGCATAATACGTGTTGGTACGTATACAGTACAAGTAAACGTCACACAACACAAATTTATTACAATATAAGCACAACATACACAAATGAATTACAATACAAGTACAAAATGCACGAATATTATGGTGATCGATTTCGGTGAACCACGCTCACCTTCCTCAGACCAGAGGGATTCACAAAAGAATGAAAAATGGTGTTCAATACGTTTAAATTGAGTGTGTAACAACTGACCTTTTTATATTCTATCTAGTTATGGACTATAGAAGCAATACAACTAATGTAAATTTGAAGGAAGTTACTGTAAATTAGCTGTTGAAATAGTTGAAAACTGAAATCTTTTTCCAGAGAAAATAGTTCCAACTGACCTGACTCGACGAATGGTGGAAGAGAGAGATTTCAAGAACAATACGCCTGGTTAGCTGCCTTCAACATCTGAAATCCCCCCTAAAGTGTGCTTCAGTAGCGTTCCCGATTTATCCATACGCTTGTTCCAGTTCACTCACATAACATACAATACCATTACAAATTACTTACAAAGTTACTGAAGTCATTGCAACTACAGATTCGTGTCATAGATAGTCACGTGCCACAAGATATTGAGTACTAAATTATTATACATACTTGATTTACATTTTGTACCGTTTTACTTTTAAAATTATCATTAACTGAAATGCAAATAAGAATTAAAGTTAATATATTCAGTATAAATATGACTTGGAAGTATTTGCACCTTATTATAAGTACACTATACTGAATGAAATATTAATATAATCAGTTATGCGCAGCAGCACGTAATGATTTGCAAATTATCTCAACATATTAAGAAAAATATTATACACTGGAGGTAAAAACATACCGATTGTAACTGTAATTTGAGCAGCACTACAGCAAATAATACGTTCTCTTTTATAAATCATATTCAGAACAAAAATTAAAACCAAAATTATGTAGTAAATGAAAAATATCATTGCCTAGCTTACAATTCGTCCTTGAAAACGAGTTTAATAATAATCTCGTCTAAACTAGTTTTTGGAAGGTATGTCATTTTCAATAAGGCGCCTCACTTGACGTAAGACATTCTTGGTAAACCATCGCTGTGTAAGAGTCTCAAGGGATGTGAAATATTTTACCTCCCCATTACATTATTCTGTTTTCTTCCTCAACCTTCCTCCTAAACCTGTCATAAACAACATAAGAACAATTGAAAATAAATGTGCTGTTTTTATAGAAATGTTATATTGAGAGAACTTACGTAATGGTTCTAAATAGTGATACCAACCAAACAACCCCAAATTTGTGCATTTAAGATTTTGAATTACAGAATATAGACATGGGTATGTACTCAGTTTACGTGTCTTTCCGACTGACTACAATTATAAGATTTATTACAATTACAGATCTTGAGTGTAATTACAAAGAAAGTATGAGGTTTAAAATAAAAAAAGTCCAATATATTCTCGGTAACTATCAACCCAATACTACAAATATCGTAAAATGAAGTTTATTGTATAAAGATATTGGGTAAATTTGAATATAATATCCTTTAAAAATAATAATAACGTAGTATTAATTTTTTTATCAATTAAATGTACGGTACTTAATATATTTTTTGTAAGTTTAAACATCTTGTAAATTTAGAAAACTCGAATATCATATGAAAAATCAAAGTTAGGCAACATCAAACAGATCTATGATATTATAAACTATCGGTTAATTTTAAAAACAATTCCATTTTTGGTAACTTCACAGAAGGATGTCTCCCAACATCAATTATTGAAAAATAAAAATTAAAAATCTCTCTAACATATGCTAATCTGGAATATTTTCTCTGCTTCCTGTTCAAAGAAGTTCACAGATTATTAGTCACGTTTAAAATGTAAACCCATGGCAAGATTATAATCTAATAACTTTCGATTATCCAAAAAAGTTCTAATTTAACTCTTAGGCTAACAGTTCTCAGTTCGATTCCAGAGTCGTAACAAACGTTGATATGGATCAGCTGATAACCACCAGCTGTTCATTTGTCAGGGCCATTACTCTCCAGGGAATAGTCGGCCTCAGTTTGTATCAACGACTACATTGGCTCATCTAAACTCATCACATTCACTCGAAACCCATATTCGCCCATATCTGAAAATCGGTGTCTTAAGAGTGAATAATTAAATAACCCAAGTTCACACACTTCTTAATGATGAATCACGCTACATACAACCTCCTGTTGGAGGATAATTTGTAAATGGACGCACAACTGTACAATCATGTATATGATCCTTCACGATCAATCTACCAAGAGGCGGTCGATTAAGGTCGCAGGTTATGGTCCGTTGATGTATATCACAGACATGAATGTTCAATGAATAAGGTTTTCCACTGGGAGTCCAAGATTAAAGATTCGAGTCCCCACTGTAACTCGTTCAATGAAGTTCACGAACAGGCCTGAATGCTCATATACATTGGCGAGGAAGAGTAATAATAGAACAAATCTGATTATGCATGGCCTTTAGTAGAGTTCATCACCTCTCCGTTCAGTGGTTACTACTGGCTTGCAATAATTAACCATATTAATTAAAGGGGGCATGGAACTTTAAGTTTGGATAGAGTAAAGTCCTGTCTAATTCATCCAAACTGGTCATTAGGACTAAGTGATATAATTCAACTAAACTATAGTTGAATTACATGCTATAGTTTGTCCAAGTATAGGAGGAAGTCCTTCGCTAACACACGCAAGCCGACAGGCCCATTTAAATAGGTTGTGTTACATGCCTAATTCATTGACAATAATTACAAAAATAATCTGTTCGTATAATTCTTGATTGTACGTAGTTTATTTGCAATGCCGTTCAAAACAAGCCCAAACTTAGTATAATTATGATTATTTAATATTTCACAGTAGAATGTAAATAAATAAATACATAAAGTAAAAAATATCATAATTAGTGTTTGAACGGAATATTACACAGAATTCAATGCAAAGAACAAAAATTGTAAAAATATTTGTTATTTTTAATTTTGTTTTAATGAACTGTTCTGTATATTTTGTGAATCCCTCTGGTCTGAGGAAGGTGAGCGTGATTCATCGAAATCGATCACCATAATATTTGTGCATTTCGTGCTTGTATTGTAATATATTTGTGCATTTTGTGCTTATATTGTAATATATTTGTGTTGTGTGACGTTTACTTGTACTGTATTATTATTATTACTTGTACTGTACCAACACATATTATGCTAATTAAAAAACTTGTTTATGGCTGAATATTTTTTTATTGTAGTATACTGACAATTGTATACTCAGAGTCAATACCCTCGTATATTTTTGTCATTGAGGGTGAGTCGGCCCAAGCCTGCCAGTGTATACTGTGTGACAACAGCCTTCCGTGCTTCAACAGAATACAAGAAGATAATTTACAAGAGCTCTACCCAGTCGCCATAACTACAAAACTGGAGAGTTCCTGGATAAAGTAATAGTTAGTGTCTGACTAGGCTTCATCCGTTCTCAGAGATCCGAGACTTGTTTAAAACTCAATACACTTAAACAGGCTTACGCAACGTGGTTCTGGCACTGAGTACACTACAGTACACTGAGCCAGTGTACATAGTAGTGAGGGACTGCTGTATTACAAATACTCTGCCTTGGCTACTGAGCTGTTACCAAACGGTCCTATCTTAAATTGTCAACCCTTAATTGAATAATCCATATTCTTCCTAAAAACGGTAATTCTCGTAATCTTACGTTATAAAAAACCCTTCATTGATGTCTCTTATCTAAAAATTAAAACAGCAATTTGAAAAATAAATCTTAATAATAAAATCAAAAAAATGTTTAAGAAATTAGGTTATGTACATAGAGAACTTATGAATGTCCAGAAATCAGCTGGTAGGTCAAACATTGATTCAGTACAAACCCCCACCACCCAGTCCCTTCCAGCCTTTTACAGATCATTTCACTTCAGCAAGACCCGATAAAGGACAATAAAGAACCATTTTATAAAATATGTTGTCCACCGAAAAAACTTATTGAGAAATGTTTCCATCGTCTTTATGCTTTTACGTAAATGAAAACCTAGAGTTCATGTTACATAAATGTTTCTTAAAACCACATAAAGGGTACAAGTACTTTATAAACGTTTATAAAAGACCACTTTACAAACCGAAAAGCTAAACATACTTGCTCTATTTTTGTGTTTACAAGAAATTGAAAAGAGCACTTTACGAATAAACAAGAACGAAGTAATACAACTGACCGTATTTTCTTCTAACCAAAGCTGAAATCAAAATAAATATTTTCGACATGTATTGTTTGAGGACAACTGTCAACAATACTTTGTTCTTTTATTAAATAATATAAAATACATTTGCGTATTTCGTATAGAAGAATGTATGTTATAATAAAAAATAACGAAATAATACTACTAACCAAATTGTCTTCTATCTGAAGCTGAAATCAAAATAAATATTGTTTACGTCTTCTGTTTGAGGACGGCGTTTAACAACATTTTATTAGATTTTATAAAATTAATTCTTTACATTCTATACTACTTTAATGTAAAATATTTATGATCTGAACATCAACGATTCTAAATAATCACTATGCAGATAATTATCGTAGCTTTAACTATAAAAAGCTCATAGCTTTAAATCGTCTTTTGTAAGTTAAACTATTTGACAACAAAAATTCCTCAAGTTATACTATTACATTTGTACATACTACCTAGTATTTGGTAGGTAATATATGTCTACAGTAGAGCTTGTAATGGTGATTTTAAATTCTTACCAGGGAATAGTTATGTACTTTTCCTGCGTGCATGATGTCTGTTGGATTATCTTACCCTCCCCAAGGACACATTCGTGACCTTCCAGTTCCATGTCCACAATGCTCGGGATAGGACAATCCAAGCTACTTAACACAATTCCTTAAACACATACTCTTGAATGGTGTCTCAAGGTCAAGGTCAATACAAATAAATACCAAACTTTTTACTGACTATGTTATCATAATTACAAATTACTATCTAGGTGCAAGATCTAGCACACTTGTTAGTCTTTGCTAAATTTATAACTGCAACTTAAACTTTGCGATTATTATCTAAACTAACTTGAACACATCTGACTGCTCGATTCACGTTAAGCACTAATGGCAGGGTTTTATGTATTTAACTAAACTAAATTTTTTTAATAAAGCTACAAGCAATGACTATGTTAATGTTAAATTTACAAATTGTGTTTTGTTTTAAAATGAAAATTTCTCATTAATTTTACTCAAAGTATCTTTCACAAACTCTGTAAATGCCAACTGCACTATTTTTAGTAAAAGTTCCTTAGTAAAAAAATGATAAAACTACACTAATAAGTTCGGTGTGTTTTACTCATTCCTCTTTGAGCTTTGCAATATTTTTAATCAATTGAACTATTAAATGTGTATCTATAAAACAAATGTTTATATTTTTACAAACAAAAAAAATTTCTATACTACAAAAAATAATCCACTACTCTTTGGTGATAATTCTCCAATAAATGTTTTATTTACAATAATCAATTTTACCCTGGAAATTAACTATGGATACTAAAATATTTATAGTCGGATTTATCACGTAAAAGCAATATTCAGAACCGAGGTGGTTCATAAAGTTAAATCACCACCCATTTATGGAGTATATCGATTTACTGAGGCGCAATGATATAGGTCGGTAGTTTCCTGCATGAGCCTATGAGTCATAATACTGTAATCCTTTCACAGACCGGTATAATAGAGCTTTATGGGCTCCAATAATAATACCCAGCATATTTCACTTAACCGAGCGTTTTGTGTTCCCTTAACATTTCTAAATTTATAGGCTACATTGCAATTTTTTTATTACCAAAGTATTCCATTCAAGTAAATATTTTTTTTATAATTTAGTTTATGTATTATTCTTTATTATAATTTAGTTTTAGAACCATTTACGAACAGACTCGTTTTAAAGTCGAGGATTAATGTTATACGAGTACTTTCAATATCAATATGTCCTGTTAGATATATTAGGTTGTGGTTCTACAATAAGTACTAACCTCAAATAAAACCCAAAGATTACTCCAGGCTAGTCATGGTAGAGCATGACATATTAGACATTTTGAAATTTACAAGATGTTTAAACTTACAAAAAATATATTAAGTACCGTACATTTAATTGATAAAAAAATTAATACTACGTTATTATTATTTTTAAAGGATATTATATTCAAATTTACCCAATATCGTTATACAATAAACTTCATTTTGCGATATTTGTAGTATTGGGTTGATAGTTACCGAGAATATATTGGACTTCAAATACAAATACAATATACAATATACAAATACAAATTTTCAAATAGACATACGTGTATTTACGGATTAAGGAAATGAAGCTAGAAAACCCTGTTTACTTCGAAATGGCATTGGGTCCAGCAGTAGAAATTTGGACGAACCTAGAGATGGAAAAAATTCAGGGCCGCTTGTATAAAAGTAAAGTTTCGTGTCTTGTATAATACAGAGGCTAACCAAGATTTTCAACAAAAACTACATCTTTTATTTCTTTCAACAATTTAATTGACAGCTCATAGTAATCCTTACTGCTAGTTTTAAAAGAAAAGGTCACAGATAATATAAATAACGTTGATTATCTGCTATTCTTATATGCAGAAATACGATAGTAGTTGTTTATGACAATAAGTTACGTAGTTGTCTGATACCATCTGTAGGAGTCACTGGGACGTTACGTAGTTGTCTGATACCATATGCAGGAGTCACTGGGTCAGTCTTCTCATTGGGAATAATGTACATCACGAGGAGTACTGCTAATCAATAACAAAGGAACTTCAAACTGCTGCTTTATCAATACTTCCTTCGCTTGTCATCGACCCCTATCTCCGATACATAAACGTTCTTTTTATTCCAGATCGACGAGACGTGGGAAAACATCTGTAATGTATGTTGATATTTAAGTAAGTGGTGGGGAGAAGGGGTGTTAAAGGGGCGCCGCTCGGATGTTTACCAGGTACAACGCGGAGTTACCCACTGACCCAAATCGCTTTTGACCTGTTTTATCTGTTGTGTTAAGGGTACTGTTTTACTTTAAATAACTGAACTGTTCACTTTATAAAAATCTTTATTGAACTGTTTGTTACTTATTCAAAGTAATTTACCGGTAGCTGTATAACAATAAAATAAATTTTAATTGAATCTATGACATATGAAATGTATTTACGGATTTACTGTTTAAGACTTATTTCTTACGGAACTTATAAATGCTATTTAAATTTACTTATAGAAAATAAATATTATATTTAATTACATAATTTATTATTGAAACTATTATCTATACACACATAACAATTTTCTTTTGCATTTTTGCAAATTATATAGACCTACATTTTTCTCATCTGCAAGCTTTAAATATCATATAATCCGGAGATATTCATTTTTGAAACCAGTCTTTATCTGTTTGTAAACCAGTAATTCTAAAATGTTCACCGGGGGGGGGGGGCACGTACAATTAACTATGAAAGACATTACATCTCAACGAACACCCTCTGCTCAAAATGCAGTCCACAGCTAATTGAACGCGTGAGTTGATAGGAAGTTTCTTCCTTCCATAGTTAATTGTTCGTGTACGTGTTCGTTGAAAGGAAGTGTCTTCCATAGTTAATTTTTCGTAAACGTGTTCGTTGAGAGGAAGTGCCTTCCATAGTTCATTGTGCGTATACGTGGTCGTTGAGAGGAAGTGTCTTGCATAGTTAATTGTTCGTGTGCGTGTTCGTTGAGAAGAAGTGTCTTTCATAGTTAATTGTTCGGGTACGTGTTCGTTGAGAGGAAATGCCTTCCATAGTTCATTGTACGTGTACGTGGACGTTGAGAGGAAGTGTCTTGCATAGTTCATTGTTCGTGTGCGTGTTCGTTGAGAAGAAGTGTCTTTCATAGTTAATTGTTCGGGTTCGTGTTCGTTGAGAGGAAATGCCTTCCATAGTTCATTGTACGTGTACGTGGTCGTTGAGAGGAAGTGTCTTGCATAGTTCATTGTACGTGTACGTGGTCGTTGAGAGGAAGTGTCTTGCATAGTTCATTGTACGTGTACGTGGTCGTTGAGAGGAAGTGTCTTGCATAGTTCATTGTACGTGTACGTGGTCGTTGAGAGGAAGTGTCTTGCATAGTTCATTGTACGTGTACGTGTTCGTTGAGAGGAAATGCCTTCTATAGTTCATTGTACGTGTACGTGTTCGTTGAGAAGAAGTGTCTTTTATAGTTAATTGTTCGGGTACGTGTTCGTTGAGAGGAAATGCCTTCCATAGTTCATTGTACGTGTACGTGGTCGTTGAGAGGAAGTGTCTTGCATAGTTCATTGTACGTGTACGTGGTCGTTGAGAGGAAGTGTCTTGCATAGTTCATTGTTCGTGTGCGTGTTCGTTGAGAGGAAGTACAGCCCACAGTTAATTGAATGTGTCCGTTGAGAGGAAGTGTCTTCCATAGTTCATTGCTTGTTTACGTGGTCTTTGAGAGGAAGGGTCTTCCATAGTTAATTGTTCGTGTACATTTTAAATTCACTATGTGTATTTAAAAAATAAATTAAGATAAAAATAAATAGTGATAATGAGGAAAATATTATTGAACATGCTCCATAACAAACGTTAAAAGATATGATGACGTTTGCAGCAATGTGTTGAATGAAGGTGGCGGTTAAATACGTTGAGTTCAAACCAAGTGAAGATGAGCGGCGGTCGCTTCATCTGTTGGGTAAATATCTCTTAATCTGCATCCCAGACTTGATTACGAGCCCAGAATGAAATTAAACTCTCACCTCTCCGGCCGAAATGGAAAGTTTCTGGCGTTAAGTGTTGCTAAATATTTCTCCGCGTTCACTTTGGAGTTTTGATTAAAATTCTCTGCATTAAGCTAATTTAACATTTATTCTCATGACTTTTACTTGTTTTATCTTATGAGTAATCTAATAATTTGAACGAAACTTTGAAGTTACTTATTTAAACTATTTATTCATTACATGTAACTTACTTTCGACTCATTTCAAAGAATAAATTATTTATTATAAATACAGTACAAACATTCTACCTTTCATGGACGTACAATCTATGTGGTACATGCCCTCCCATGAGACACAAGTTTATTTATTTATCACATATTGAATAAATACATATAGTTGGATTCATAATAAATGTAGTCTTTGTTACTTGCTAAAACCGAATGATCTTTACAAAAGCCATTATTAATTAGCCTGGTTAATTGAGTGTCCTACACTTTATCGAGGAATAAATTACTTGAATTATTAACTGGTCTGATTTTCAACTGACAAGCCTCATATATGATTCCCTTACCTGGATGGACCAAACCCGCATATAATAGGGGTTTCTTTTCACTCTTTTAGCTATCTTAGTTTGATTCTGTATTTTATAATGGTTACGGTGTTATGAAAGATTATTCTTCAGAGGACATTTAAAGTGAATAAGATTATTGGAAGAGTAAATTGTTCTATGTTGAATAATTGAAATATTTTAATGTTTATTTTAAAGATCAGATATAGAATGGTGTATAAAAAACTATTAGTGGAAGTACTTACTCTCGAGTGGATCACAATCCTTTACTGAGAAACTTTACTTTCGTATGACCACTATTTTTTGTCATAATTGGGGTTTTGTAGCCTACGTATTGTCGTGACGTTGAGGTGGTGGTGACAAGACGTGCTTTGCAGTGGGGACCGCGCATACTCAGTACCAACACTCGGTCGAGTCGCTCATCGAATCGGTGCTACTGCCTCCAGACAATAATATTTAGTGCAAACTTCGAATGAAACGAATAACATTGGACGTGCGATCATCGAAACAACTTATGTATTAGTTTCTACATTAGGTTCCAGAACAGTTCACTTTCTTCGTCAGGTTCCAGTATAAAAATGTGTAATAAGGTCCTATCTGTTATAGCAAGTAACGAAAACAGGTTTGATGTTTTCACATTGTGTATACCCAAATATTTCCAACACAAACATATTTTTTTATTATTTTTCATTTATTACATTATACCAATTTTATATGTGTCATAGTACTTTTTAACCTCAAGATTATAAAATCTAGATACAGCGTTAATTTAGTAATTTGTGACTATTCTAAAATTGGGAATTTATAATTAGAGGTGTACACTGAAATAATCACCTAACGGTAAAGCGCCTTTTACACAAAAATATGATATTTTTGTTAACACACCCGTCTATTAAGTAGTTTTTTAAGCAACGGAAAGTGCAAAATAAAACATTCACCTTTCCTCACCCCCCTCCCCCCTGCCTCACCTCCCACTCCAACGTTAATTGCCAGGCGTCAAAGGGTCTTTTTAAACTTCCAACCGTCGGTCGTTGAGTGGCTTTTGTTGGTAATTTCACTCTAATAGCTAAGAAAAATCTGTTTGGACTATTAATAAAAATAAATTAAATATATGTAGGCAATTAGTTAGGCCTACTTCAGGCAGGTGATTTTTACGAAAATACGAGTATTTATTTAAAGGAGAATCTACCTTGATAGTAGATACTGGCGTCCTGCAAACCGAGACCACAGAATATAGACAGATACAGAAGCCCCACGGTATAGGAAATAATGAAACGGGCTGTTTGTGGTATTTCTCAAAATGAAGGCGTTGAAACGGTCGCTAACTGGCGCGGCGTTGCCAGATCATAGTGCGGGATTCCCGATCTCCCACAGTGGAGGGAGGAATACAGAATGGACAGACAGAACTCCAACCGACAGTCAGACAGGGCACTGAGGGCAAGGCCCGGAATACCCCCGCTTACGTTCACTGAGTTGCATTTACTCCGCGTATTTTGACCCTATACATCCTCTTGTTTGAATTTTAGCCAAATTCTTCTAGTACATAAGTTATACGTTAAGCAAATGAAACCTATTTTATGCACTTCTAAATAAAGGGGATTGTTTAATTGTATTCTTAATTAACAAGTTTATGAAACATTTATGATAATTTATCAAATTAAATTATGAAACAATTAATTGTTTAAGGAAGATCAAATAACGATGGATGATAAGAAAACCAAGATTTTTATTCTGCAGTTAGCTTGGGCATTGTCAGTGATATTACACCACGAGGAACTATAAAATATAACATATAATTTAGACATACATACTATACAGAATTTATTACCACAATTTCTCAATACATCCCTCTCATAAGCTCATTATTTTTATTCATTTTTATTAGGGCTTACTATTTTTAAATCTTTCATTTTGCCAAATTGATTGATTTGTTTACTTATTTTATACCGACTGGATATCATCAATGTTTATAGATACTATAGTATATACTGTACCTGAGCAGATACAGAGACAAGCAAATTGTATTGATGGCACATGCTTATAAGGATCCTTGAAACATATAATTAGAGGTTATATTTTTAACTATCGATACATTTATGAACTATTTACATTAATAAACATTTGATTAAACCCAAAAACAAAACATAAATTGTTACATAAATACGCCCTAAAAGTGTTATACAATACAAAATAAATACTGTAAACACATATTAAACATATAGACTATTTTAAAAATTATATCTTATCACCAACATTTCTCATATCTCGATATTTCATAACCACATTATTTTTATTCATCTTACTCAAACCTCTATTTTCTACGTCCCTTTTCACATTTTTAAACCTTTCAATTTGGCCAATTTAATAGGGCGCTTATTACTGCTTGTAGATACTTTAAAGTGGACAGATTAAGAGACAAAAAAGAAATATTGGTGACTTTTTATATATTAAAAGATAAAAGTTAAAAGACTGATTTATATCCAAGTCTTTAGAACAGATAAAAGTCTTAAACACAATTACTAATAGAAATTAAATTATCAAATTATGTATGGAAAAATAACCATACAAATTAGTTACTTCACAAGACAAAAGATTAAATTTGTTTGTCATGACATTCAAATGACCGCTACTCTGTAAAGGATAATCCTTTCCAATTCCAGTTTGGACAGTTAATTCTCTTAAATAGACCTTTCATTCAATACCAAACTTGGCTTAGATTTAAGATGTTCGTTCAACTCCTCACGGGCCGTACCAGTGAAAGGATGAAAAGTCACTAATGGTATGAAAAAGTAGGTTTTTGTGACAAAGATGATGTGCAAGATTTCACTTTTATATGTTAAGTCATATAAAAGCTGTGACAGCGTTTCTATATTTTTTTCACCTTGTGTGCACGCTATGTACATGTTGCCGACGTTTCAAGCGCATTGCAGTTTCATCTTCAGGGCAACACACTCTGTTACTAGATCCACAGAGCACAGAATATAGACAGATATCTGTCTATATTCTGTGCACAGAGTATATGTAATGTACCTGGTGATGAGTATGTCGCCCTGAAGATGAGAGCTGCAATGCACTCGAAACGTCGGCAACATCTAATTAGTGTACATAGCAATCAGACACGGTCCTACCCGGACTATGATAATGTAAATAGTTTGGTCTAACGTGGAGTTTATATCAAACTGGTTTCACTTATTCATTTTAACGATTAGTCACCAAATACGAATGTGGGTATACTTTTGCTGCAGGAAATGTATCGCATAGATTAGTGAAGTAAGGTGTGTGAATGGTGTGCGACTGCAGCATTCGTCACATTCACTCCGTGAACGCTGATAGCGTTACCATAAGGTTGAAGACGGGCTTTGCTAAAAACTTTAACATTTTAATTTAGTATTTTTCAGTTTACTCATGGCATTGTTACAGTTTTAGACAATAGAAGATAATTGACAATGAGGGGACAAGATACAGAAGACGTTTGATTAATTGATTAACACATGGCACAAATGGCTCGAGGAAAATAATCTAGGCCTAAATGATGTGTATTATTTAAAAAATTTCTTTCACTTCACAGTTCTCCACGTACACTTGTGATAGGTGTTTTGGGAACCTTAACATCCGCAGTGTATTTGCATAAATTTTTACACTTCCTCTAACACAAACTGTCGTAGTCTTTCTTTCTCTCCATTAAAACACTAAGTTATAACAAGACACAATGATAAAATAACCGAAACCAAACCAATTTTATTCAGACACTAGGGGACACCACTGCCCGCTTCGCATGCCAACCCCGTCGTCACTCGCTGTGCTCGTGAGATATGGGTCATCTGCGGCCTCGTGGGGGAGCTCGGCCTTCGGCCACGCCAAGACGCTCTGTTACAGGCCTCGCGGGGGAAGGTTCGGCTTGCGGTCTCACCAAGACACTGCTACAGTCCCATTTGAGGAACTCGGCCTGCGGCCTCGTGGAGGAACTCGGCCTGCGGTCTCGTGGAGGAGCTCGGCCTACGGCCTCGCCAAGACGCTCTTCTACAGGCAGTTATGGAACTCGGCCTACGGTAGTTTTATTAAAATCTGATATTGTATTTGGATTCAGGAGAGAAATTGCTTTAAATTGATACCTCACTTGAGTAGATTAGATCAGTTTTAAAAATTTATACATTTTTAAAATTTTCAGTTTTTGAGCCCCCGATACCACAAATGTTTGAGTTATTAAACTGAAATTCATATATAAGGTGTGCGTTTGTTACACGTGTAGAACTGTGAATGTTTGGACATTTTACTAAAGATTTTCTTCAACTTAGGTAATAAAAACTACTTTTTAGTGATTTTTTCCATTGGGGACATTGGGGAAGTTTTGGGGTAAAAAGGCCGCCATCTTGTTAATCAGTGAAAAAAGAACTTTTGTGAACTTTTCTGGAGGTTTCAGACAAAGAGCTTCAATTCAAGTATACTCTTCATGGGGGTAAGACGCCGGGAAATGCCTCAACATTTAGTGTCAGTGAGTCAGTCAGTCACTACATCGAGCTTTATAGTATATAGATTTACTGAGTTTTATTCAGAATTTTTTTTTATAGACGCGTTCTTTAACTTTGCCTCAAATATTATTTTCCATCTAGTTTGAAGGAAACAGTATTCGTTCTAACATATGGGACGCCGACACAACGTTGTGCGTATTTTAAGGCGAATATGAACGATGATATGAGTGTAGTCTGGTTACTAACTGAGTTTAACTGTTCCTCAGAAAGTGCAATTTATTAATAGCCCAACAGCCAGGGCAACTATCGGACCTGCAGCTTTCCATAAAATCCCAACCACGTAGTGTTGGTCTGATTTTCAGCTAACGGACAAGTCTGACACTCAGTTCTCTTCCCTACACAACATCCGAACCTTGACTACCATCCAACATGAACACCCCATACGTCTCTAGTAGTGTCCACGTCGATGGAAACCATTGTGCGGACGCCGTGTCGGTATTAAGAGGACCGAGCATGGGACCTATCGCCTTCAATCTCCCAAACACTTTGTCCCAATTCGAGATTTTTGTTCTTTTAAATATTTTTTACCTATTTAAAACTGTAAAAAATAATAGTAATAATCCAAAACCTAATTTTTTCTTAAACTAGGGGATACCACAGCACGCTAAGTGTGCAAAACCCCGTTACTGGCTACGCTCATTTCACTCACTCGTTTAATTTTGTTACTTTTCTTCGTATTACATGCTTAACATTGTTTCAATACACTGTTAAAAAATAACCTCTTATGTCAAGTGTGCAACAGTGTCAACGGTGCACGTCATAAGCTTTCTCAATGTTAGGGTAACAATGATTTGCTAGTATTGGGATATTATTATCTGCCTTAATTTAGCTTTTTGAGAAAAACTGTTGACAGATCCTCTCTTAGTATATGTCTATAGCCTATAATGAATGTTTATAACAAATTTCGTGGCCTTATGAATTTTGAGAATTTGTGATTAGTCAGTGTTGTTTGGCTTTAATAATACTTATATAAATCATCTCCCTAGCCACGATAAAATTGGAAAACATTTGTTCTTTGTAATAGGATTATTTATGTTTTATATTTATCTAATTTTCAGTTAGTCAAGTTTTGAGCGGAAATAGCACCCTATTGATGAATACCTGAAGAAACGTTTAAAATAATGTATTTTTTAAATAGTTGATTAAGCTACATGTATGGAATTTTAGTATGGAAGCTAAGTGTATGAATTATAGACAACGCCAATAAAATAATAAAGTATACAAAATAATTTTACTAACATTTATGTAGGCTATTATTTACAAATTTGCAAGTATTTATTATTATTATTACTACTATCTTAAATACATTCATGATAGTAAGTTTTTACACTTACTTTATTCATTTATGCGGGCAAAATATTTTTCCATATGTTTTATTTACTTATTTTTACTCGTGTGTACAAAATCTAGGTTTCACCAAGTTATGCAAAACTTGTCGGTGAAGACCTATAGTAAACAAGAGAAACAAAAACGTATTATAGGAAAGAATACCTGATTATTTTAATTTTTTTCTAGTTATTACTAAGATTGGGCGGTTTAGGGCAGGCACCGAATTAAACAAACTATAATTAATTGTCAATAAAAAATGTTAATATGAATATTACGTTTTAACAGTAAAAGATGTACAGTAATATTAAACTCCGCATATGCATCATTGTTGGACTGCTCGTGCTATACACGCGGGACTGTTGTTGACTAGCCTGAGAGACCAGAGACGATGAGTAGCGGGGGATTTCTCCCTGGCCGGCTGGGCCGGCCGGCCAGCCACAGTTTGGCAACCGCGCTTGGCCGGTTTTTACCACTAGCGCCGCGTATGATCTGGCCGGTGAGTTAAGTGATCTCGCGTTTCAAAATTTAGCATTGCGTGGGGCTTCTGTATCTGTCTATTGTGCCGAGACCAATCAGTTTATTGAATTGTTATAAAATAATTTTAAGAAGATGATTACAACGGTATGAATGTAACTCGACCAATGTATTAATGTAAGTGTAAATGGACAAACTTGAATAGTCAGAATTGACGTTATCAGTCACAGAATCATTAACAGCACTAAACACTCAGTATTGTATTAATAAAACACATATTTCGTCATTTCCTGTTTATTTTATATTTATTTAAATTGCATTATTTATTTACATTTTGTTAACATTAGAATTAACCAAATTTTATTCCAATCATGAGTCTGCTTTACTAAATATTATTAAATTACAGAAATGAAGCCACTTGCATGTACAAACTGTTCATATTATTTGTAAAAGACACAATAGACTTTATAAATCAAACTAATTGTGTCATTATTATTACAGCCTGTTAGTTATATTTAAACTATAACTGTTAACATTTATCTAGCTCTAGTTCTCATGGATTACATACGAGTATGTCCTTACTTTATGTATAAAAAATTAAAAGTTACAAAACCAAAGTCACAAAAACAAGTTAAAGGCAATGATCTCAGGAAGTAATTACCCAAACACGGAACAAAAACATGAGACCTTTTAAAACAAAGTATATTGGAAAGTCGTGGAGTATATCCGAGATCTCCCCAATCCCTCTGATGGCAATGCTTTGCCCGAGAGTCTGGGACACTCACGAGTAGTCTAGTAACTATCTACGTATGTCCCGGTTTGTGGAACAGAGTGGTCAAAAGGGTTGCTTTTATAAAAGTGTATAACATGCATTGAAGAATTCCTTCATCAATACAAGTTCAAATAGCTTTTAACAAACGTTCACATGTTTTTGTGATATTGTCTATATATAACAACAATATGGACTTACAGCATCCAGCTCTAATATAAATAGGGGACATCCCTGCATGCTTCGCGTGACAACCGCATCACTCGATGAGCTCGTGACACGTCGGCCTTCGGCCTTCAGCCTCGGCATGTCATGTAAATTTTATTGCATGAGTAGACAAAATAATAAAAAAACAATTAATATCCTTTTATATGAAATCCATTGGGGAAACATGAAAATAACACGACAGAAACAAGTAATGTTACAAAATGACCAAAGAAGACGTAAATGATGTGGCATGTTATTCTATACATCATATTTATATGAAAGGGACTATAAAACACAGTTCTATACCAATTTATACGAAACAGAACAAAAATCTCTTTCTGAATATCAACAAATAAAATTTATCAAGAGCCATAGATGTTAAAATGGTACTTGCTGATCGAACTAAGTCGGATTGTGATTCCATGTGTATTTCTATGTGTTGCATGTAAGCAATTAATAATTCATAACAATGTTAAACGTGTAAGATTATGTATAAACAACAAAAAATTAAATTATTCTAGATTTAGTTGGACTTCAACAAGTCAGTGTTTTTTTAACTACACGACGTTCGAGAGGTTTATTTCCAACGATATAATGATTTTCAAACAAACAAAGTATAATTGTTATTAATCTGTTACATTTTGTTGTTATTAATAACTGTCATGTCATTAATTGTTACTTGACAGTTTGAGGTTTGTGTGATGGAATCCCACGGTGCAGAGCGATGGGGTTCCCTAGCATTCTGCTGTGAAGGGGCCGGCCTAAATGAAAATTGGCCGTTTGTATCAATGACCTATACCGAACAACTATGTTAATAACCAACGCAGTAAAAACGTGTTATTAACATGGAAAATATGAAAAAAACATTGCAGTGATTAATGTCGGTACATCATCTTTACCATTCTCAGACCAGCAAGGGCATAAATTAATTAAAAATAAAATTCTATAACACATTTTGGTAATGGTTTTGTTAGTTATAAATTTCAGGCTTGACTCATAGTTCAGAAAACACAAAGAAATTATGTAGTGTTAGTTATTGTACAAGATATCAGACGGTCGGTTTATCAACAGTTAAATAGTAAATTGAAATATATTTATATAAATAAATAAATTATATTTTTTATCTTGATACGAAATAAGATGTAAAAAGCCGACATAGCCAGTAGCGTATTTTAAGACTAATATTTCTGATTACATAAGTGTAGCATGACTATGGCCTGTAGTCTGGTTACTATCTGAGGAGTTCCACTTAAGCTAAGAGACGGCAGAAATCTTTCCGTAGTCTTGGAATCCGAACCACGTGGTGTGTGTTGACAGCCTCATCGTTTCCAAAGTGACGAAGGCAATTAGCATAAATTCTGTTAACTTTTAAAGCTATGAATTTATTTCGGACGTGTTACTGGGACAAATATACTAAAATCTTATTACAGACTCGACATTATATTACTTTATGTAAAATTAAACTAAATGTGCTCATTAACACTAACTGAGATGCCATCGTGTTTATAATGAGTTTTGATTGTACTGTAGACAAAGCTCGTGATATAACCTTGTGTTTGCCAACAAGGGCATTGTTTGTGCCAATTAAGAAGTTTAACCGCTGTTGGTATACGGCTCAGTCTCTGCTCGTCTCTGCCCAACCGTGTAGTTAGTTATAGCTATCCCGGCATTCACTTTATCAATTTATCCAACCTAATATTAATATCTGAACTGAAACATGAATGTCACTTTGATTTACAGTAAAACAACAACATCTGCACTTAGTGAAGGCCTAAAACATTTACTTTGAAATATTAGCCAAAGGATTATACAAGTGGTCTGCTTTTTATGTGTGTGAAGTATTGAAATTAATATAGATTCAATAAATGACTTAAGTCTGTTAGTAGTAATTCCTAGGGGACACCCCTGCTCGCTGCGCGTGCCAACCCCGTTTCGTGACCTCTCGGGCTCGGCATGTGACTGTTGACAACACATATTAGTAGTTAAACTGTATTAAGTAAATCATTTGTATATTGTTGCTAGTAGCTCGAGTAGTTTGATATATGTAATTTTTGTGGTTTATAAATTTTTTGATAAATCAGTGGCCCAGCACTGTTGTCAGTCGGCGGTAGTTTGTTGTTTATCTCTCCTCTCTCTCTCTCTTTTTTTTTAATGATTATGTGTTATTGATTGATTGGTGTGTGTTGATGAGAGGTTAGTGGTTAGTGGTTTGAGAGAGAGAGAGAGAGAGAGAGAGAGAGAGAGAGAGAGAGAGAGAGAGAGAGGTTGGTTATAACAAAATAACAACACAATACTCCAAACCCCAACCTAATAACATTATCATTCAACACCAACCTCTCTCTCTCTCCCTCTCTCTCTCTCTCTCTCTCTCTCTCTCTCTCTCTCTCTCTCTCTCTCTCTCTCTCTCTCTCTCTCTTCTCTCTCTCTCTCAAACACTCTAACCACTAACCTCTCATCACACACCAATCAATCAAACAATCAATCACACATATAACACACACACACACACGCGCGCGCGCACGCACAAGCACAAGCACAAGCACAAGCACAAACACAAACACAAACACACACACACACACACACACACACACACACACACACACACACACACACACACACACACACACACACACACACACACACACACACACACACGCACGCACGCACACGCACACGCACACGCACAAGCACAAGCACAAACACAAACACAAACACACACACACGCGCGCGCGCGGTGCTGGGCTATAGACCACAAAAATTACTTCTATCAGACTACTAGCTCGGTCATTGCTCTTGACTTCAACCTATTACAGTTTTAAAATAAACCCAACATTATTACGAAGATTAAGAAAGATGTAAAATCTCTTCTAAATATTATAAAAATCATTAATTACATTCTAATAGATAACAGCTAGAATATCGTTGTCGTAATAATTATTGAAATTTGAACAGCTGTTACCTTTTTACTACTTAAAGACTCTCTTCGTGTTATTCTTATGGCCAAGAACCTTATTTTGAGGGCTTTCAATGCCCCTCAGGTTAAACATATTGAAAGACCTTATTGCTCAACCATGAACAGAGCCAAACATTTTGACACCTCAACTGTTAAAATTGGTTAAAAAGTAAGGGAGGAGTTGCGTTCACAAAAAAATGGCTTCATGTATTGTATCTAAGAATTTCTAGCGACTGATATAATTCTGTACATTCAAAATTAGTTATTGAAAAAAACAAGCTAATGGATTAACATTAAAAGTATTGCTGTATTACCTAATAAGTAATAATAAATAATGTGTAAAGTTTATTTCAAATTATTTGGTTATTAATTAAATATTAATATCGATTATTTTACGTGAATAAACGGTGCACCGTACGTAAAGGTATTGTAATGTCATTACTAAACTTTGCGATAAAAACGTAGCCATTGAAGCACTACATCTAGAATCCCTTGGTTCTTACAGACTTAAGAGCTTAAGTTAAGTTGGAGGAAAAGTTTAGCGGATATTTTTAGCCAGCGTGGGAAACCCCTGCAAACGACCAGCTTTAGTGTTCAGATCTTTTTTCCTATCCGGAATTAACTATTGAAGTATATTTGATATTTCTATTTAATTGTTGAGTGTCAAATTTCGAAACCATTTGAAGTTTCTAATAACATAATAGTCAGATGTGTATAGTTTTATATTAATCAATAATAACATTCATTATTTTATGTGTAAATGAAAGCTTTTAATTTAATTGAAAATCAGCCTAATCAACTTATCCTTCCTAAGGGTTTCTAGTCCTTAACCTTGTCATGCGCACGATATATCATAACTAAATGCACTATTATGAAATATGAACTTAATGTTTAATCACCCATATCATGAAGGATATTGTATTAGACATGTTTGTATGTAATATTTATAAGAGATATTTTTATTTGCCCTGTTTATGAGATATTCCAACAGGTACAACACCAAGAAAATTCCTTTTGGAAGTACACACAATCAATGGAGAGAACATATTTATTGAATCATCACTTAAATGTCTTTTTTATTTGGAATTAAGCAGTAGTTTTCCTTTGTGTCCTTAGCCTGTTAAGGAGAGCTTCTGAACCTCCCTTCCGTAACATCTGCTCATAACATTGACAAAAACATAAAAGAACATATTTTGAGTTTCTACTAAATGACTTGCTCACATGCCTGAAAATGAAGTTTTCTTAATACAGTAGCGAGACTAAGTTTGAGTCTAAATTTAAATAATTGAGTGTGTTATTTTTATTGTATTGATATTTTACTATCCCTAGTCCCATAGTAAAATAACATTTGTTATGCTTTGATTATACACTTTACGAACTTTACTCTTTCCAAGATGATCGACATTTGTTCAACGCCCAAAAAGTACGGTGAAAAGGTTTTGGTGGGTTAAAAACGAAGTTAAATATTAAACTTGATAGTTTTCCAAAAATATAAAATATAGGATCTAAGTTATTTTAAAATAAGAACTATCATGTACTGAAGGTAAAGTACAAAACCTATGCCATCAGGATCCCCTCAAGGGTGGCGTGTTTATACAGGACTTCAGGACGACTGTTGACTGTCATTTGCATGTAAGAACATTTAGTTTAGTTTGTGTGTTTGACATATTAGTTAGGCCATAAAATATAAATTCCGATTGTTGAACTGTGGATAACGTTTGTATATTAGTGCCCTCACTCTTCAATTGGATATGGAGAGTGTTGGAAAGGTCGTCTACGATCGTTTGTGATTTCTAAGGAATTATAAAAGCAGTCCGTGGTTGTATGTACAGGTAGAATTGAGGCCTTTAAAAACAATTTTTCCTCTGGGAAATCGGAAGGGTGTCAAATATTATTTGCGTATGGTTGGTAATGGAGGATATCAGGAGCTATTTCTGGGTCTAAGGTTACAAAACAGTCTGTCAGAGGCTATCGGCCAAGTTGGTTTTAATCCCATAAGAACAATGTTATTTGCGAATCTATATTTTTCGTTATTTACTGGCCAAACGTTGTGGACGAGGTGTCATTTTAAACGTTATCGTATTGTGCAGTGGATTTGCTTTAGATATTTTGAATACATGCGCCTACTTTTTAAAAATAGGTGAAAGTAAACATTTCAAACTAAATATGTTTTGTTTTTCTATAAAACCAATTAGGAATTCACAAAGCAATTAAAACGCGAAATTTCATCCTTGATCAAATGCAATTTGTTTGGAAAAATCCGTTTAAAAATAACTGTTTTGTTTGGATATGCATTGTCGTATTTCCGATTATAAAATAACATTTTTCTTATGGGATGTACACCAACCAAAATGGCCCTGCAGACTTTTAGTGTCATAGTTGGAAAAGTCGTAAAAATAATTATATAAGTATGGCAGTTGGGTCGTTTGTGTGTATGGCAGACTGTTGGAAGGTATGGGCTTCTTTTGTGTGTCTACATTATTAGGTAGGCATCAAATATTCCTGTTATGAGGCCGTTATAACAAAACCATCAATGTTATGAGCAGATATCACGGTATACAGAGGTTCAGAAGCTCTCCTTAACAGGTTAAGGACTACTGCTTGATTCTGCATAAACAAGTAATGATTAGTTAGCAATGTTATTTCAATATACACGATAATAGTTTTAAGAAGGGGACACAGTATATCAATATTTAAATATTCTATTGGTTAGAATATAGCGTGTTGGTAGAAATACAATACAAGTGGGAGTCACGAGGCTTCCTCAGGTCTGACGATGGTAATAAATATGGTTTACCGAACCATTATACTAGTAGGGCCTTCATTTTGTATTTATACATTGTAATACATTTATGTTATGTGATGTTCACTTGTATTGTAATATTTATATGTATGTAAAGGTTGAACACTATAATCCATTTATAAACTTTAGGTATTCATTTTCTAGTTCACAATATGTATTTTACCGATCAATGTTTGATACAACGTTTCTTTAAAGCATTATAAATCAATTTAATCTCACAAATAAGCTGCAAGTTGAGTGGTTACAACATTATTCCAAATTTTATTTAGCTTAGGAAAACAATTTAAACTATAATTATTTGTGAAATACAGAACAATTTAGAAGTTACTTTCTAGAGCACTAACACAGAGACAAGCTATCTGGATCCCAGAGGACGTTCCAGGACAACCGTTCTACTGGCTTAATTAGTCCCGCAGGCTGTTTCCATCATCAGAAAATTCTTTAGTCCTTTCAATCCTGAAATTCTAAATAATTAATTTATGGCTAGTATTATAATGAAATATTGGAATACAAAATTAAATTATAAATAATACCCCCTTCCCCCATGAATTACACTTTACTTTGGATAAAGTGAAAATATATAGATAGGAAAATAAATAAAAATAAAGTTTCGCTCACAAAAAAAGGCAGGAAAGCTAAAGATTCTTCAGTTTTGGAAAAAGGAAGTTTTGAGATCTATCTGAACTAGTACTAGCTGATTTCTCCAAATTATTCATAGTACTGAATGAAAGAGGGTTTAAGGTTATAAGGAAGAGGGCTGTCTAGTTCTAACCTCACCTAGTATAATGACGTCATTGTATGACCTTGACCCTTAAGGACTCGAACGGGATGTTCAGAACACCCCAGGGAAGGAAATTTTGTCGTTATTCAAAGTGGGAATTGGCTAACCTGTCCATCCTTTCAGTACCTTCAAATTACAGCCTGAGAGTCATACCAAACCAGTTTTTGTTATTTTTTTGTGAGTTGTTAATCTATCACGTGCTGTCAAAGTTGTCTGGAGTGTCCTTGACACTAGTGGAGGTACTAGTGTCATTGTTTGAGAAGCATTTATATACCTATTATTTATGTACCAAATAAAAATATGTTTAAAAATCGGATCGTAGAGCAAAATATAACTTATATTTAAAACATAAAACAAAAGGAAACAACATTTTCAAGAGTCGTTATTCTATAAAATATAATACTGATTTTATTTTGTACAAATTTGCATACTTTTCCAATTTATTTTTTATTAATGTAAATATTTTTATGTAACAACATTTAACTTTCTAAATGGTACACAACTAGTTGTTAATTATATAAACTTAATATCTTAAAAAGTAAAGAAATTATAATTATAGACTATATTTAGTATGGTGTGTTACAAACACCCCGCGAGGAACTTGACGTTACAAATTGCTACGCGCGGGTACTTAAGGGTTAAAAAGACAAATGCTTTAGAAACGCGATAGTTTTTATCTTGATATCTCTAATAATATTTCATAACAAACCTATGATAGTTTATGACCAAATTGACGTTAGGCCTATAAAACGAAACTAAAAATAAGACTCAATTTGCGCGTAAACTAATTGTATTAAAAATACAAAATTAGTTGGATATAGTTGACTTTAGTTCTGGATTTTATGGAATTGTTCCAAGCACATTTGCTGAATTTATAGTTGTAGAATCACCAAGGGCCAGGTTGGGTTATCCGCACATCGATCTAATGCGGTTTCCACTGAGTGGTCGCAAGCTGAAGCTTATCTCAGTTTCGGTCGAAGGTGGGGTCCAAAACACAATAGCCTACATTATGTCTTTCCGATAACTTTTATGGCGCAGACTCTCCTTTGGAAGATACGATCGTACGTTGGAAACTGGATCTTGACGGAAAAGAGTGTTTTTTACTTATAGTATAACTGAATTCTCTTAGGGAAAATCCATTTAATAGACTCGGGCTTGTTAATTTGTTGTTTTTATTTTTAACAATTCGTACAAAGTAAAATATTCAATAAAATTATCTGCTAAACCAATTAATTGTTCTCCAGTACTTGGGTTCAGATCCGACAAAATGAGTGCACTAGGCAACGTATCAAATATCTTCTCCAGTTCATATATTGTAGAAACGTTAATACACACTTTACCACTGAGCTGTATTCGTAATAACCGTGAGAAGCATACATAACTATGTTCATTAGGGAATACTATATTGTCAACGTCGTCGAAATATCGTAATTTCAAATATCTTCTCCAGTTCATATATTGTAGAAATGTTAATACACACTTCACCACTGAGCTGTATTCGTAATAACCGTGCGAAGCATACATAACAATGTTCGTTGGGCAATACTATGCCGTCAACGTCGTCAAAATATCGCAATTTGAAATCGAATTTTGGAGGTGCACCTGTTTGATGGCCAAATATACTGACTGACTTTGAACTAAGATTTTAAAAAGCAACTGAGCGTTTCAGAATGGCAAAATTAAATACTATAAAAGTTGCCAAGTTTTTGTAAATTTCGTTAAAAGTCTTGACCACAGAAATGAAATAGGCTAACCGACCCTTCAGTACCAAGACCGAGCCCTTCACCTCATCCATGACAAACGAACTAAGGAGTGATTTCATGGGCTTCCGCTCACTTCAACACGCATGGCCTGACATAAGTATATTTGTTTTTATACATATTGTAAACAAAACTGTGAGATTAAACGTTAAATCCACCTTATTATTAAGGAAAAGAATTATACCTGTCCCCAATAACTGAACCCAATGTCTATACATTAAGTATTTGTAAAAATTATCACTTCACATCATGTAGTTGTAACTTTGAATTGACTACTATTGACCATCAAATCGTTTACTTACATAACTAAGTATGATTACATTTATCGTAGCTATAATTTCTAACCGCAACCGTATTAATAAGTCGGCCTCCTGCGATCTTCGGACATGAACATATGGGTGAATTGTACACAGACCCTAGTTACTGTACCAAAAAATCGCGTGTACATAGAATGGTCGAGGCAACCTCTCACGAACTATATTTAAGGCACAAGATTTAAGCAGTGAATTACTTTCGTGACATTTCTCATGTTATTGTTAAGTAAATGTCAATAATCTTGTTATTTAAGTATAACATGTTTTTATTATTTCCTTTCTGCGTGACCAGATTGTGTCCCGAAGTGCTAATAATTTTTATCTAAAAGCACTGTTACTTCTCAAAATAAGAATTAAGATACTGAACACACACAAAATACACGTGTTCCGTTCTTACTACTTGTTACTTTTTTTTCAAAATTCACACTTCCATAATAATTATTATCCATAAACATATTCAAAACCATTTCTATTTACTCTTGTGATTTGATTTTTTTTTTTTTACTTAAGAAATGTGATGCCTCAGAACCACTGTGAACTCCTCGTTAAGAAATACATAACATTAATAATAATCAACAAAGAACTAACAAAATATTTGTTAGTTCCAAGTGAATACAGTTGAAAATTTGTGTTTGCTAAACGACGAGTACAGCTGTTCAATTCGATCTATCGATGGCAAGCGGCCAACAGCCGTACTCGATGAATTACACCGCGTATCGGTTTTGATTTAAGCACAGAAACAAGATTTATTGCTATCTGGAATTACATTTCTGTCTCTCTTAAGCCCTGCCGATAACTCGCCTTTTATGCATGGTTTCGTTCAACTGAAATTATTCAATTTCATTTTATTTTGTGAACGATCGCACTTATTTATCACTTACTTCGTATTTTCGGTTCAATTCACTGCGTAACTTAACGTAAATAGTTTAGTAATAATTAAATGATATTAAACGAGTATTCACTTTAAGTTACGGGAATACAAGTGCTTTGATAAACAACTCTAATGTATGTTCGTAGTGCGCGTGATTTGGTCGTTAGGAGCCATATTCGTTTACCTATGATTGTATAACTTCATTATGAAGAATAACATTTGAATGTAGGTTTGTTTATAAACGTGTTCTACAGATATTCAGAAGACCTATTGGCGTAGAGGTCGTCACAACGGAGAGCTACAGTTTGTCCAGAATATGAACCATTTATTATATTATATTATTATTCACGTATAACCCCAATAATTAGATCTACAGTCAACGCCGTTTTGATGAATTGAACTTTTTGTCCACATACTTCGTTCATTTTCTCTGAATGAGCTTTTTTCTATCGAATCAGGCTTTCATTTATCGTTGCCCTTTGACCAATATTGCTATGGAAAATCGTATGCCTGAATGTTATCCTATTTCAATTGACGTTTTTGTGTTATATCTGCTGCTTTTAGGTCTTCTTTGAGCCAATTTCCCCCCCCCCTTTATTAGCCCTATTTCGATTTTCCTAAATTGCTACTATTTGCTTTGGAAGGCTAGTGTATTCCATTCTCTTGATATGAACGAAGCATTTTAGTTTTGTAACTTAAAATATGTTGCAGTACCTCTCCTCAGATTTTCAAACTCAATTACAGTGGAGAGTCATATGTTGGGGTGGTTGGGGAATGACAGCTGAGGATCATGTGTAGATTTTGTGGGAAGGTCAGTCATGTATATTATAAACTGGGAAACGACTGTAGCCTCTCTAATGATGACATGCCAACAATTTATAGAATGGTGATAAGTTATTGAAATGATTGTCACGTTATTGTGAATAGCGAACTTGTTCACAGAGTTTCTAGTTTGCAATTTGTATCTCTCTCCCCAAACCACAGTTAAGAGATTTCATAGGTTAGACGACCGTGCCATCTTGAATTACGCCTATCCAATATATGTTAGGTATATTTGCTATGTTTTAGCGTATTTTTCACCAAAAAATGGCAATAAATTGTTTCAAATTCACTCTAATAATCAATTTAAATTGAAAATAATTTTTCCTCAGGCTGCAAATACTCTAGAGTTAAAAATTAATTAATTAATTAGAAACTTTAATATACTAGTTCATATTATTCTACGGATTATTATTTAGTTACTGTCGAGCTAACGTTTCTTTCAATCAGATTATGTTTTTGGTAGAAAATCGGAAAAGACTAATAACAAAATATACTAAAGAAAAGTAATAATGAGTTTTGAATGTTTCAACAGTTAATAAGTATTTATGCTATAGTAATAGTATTTAACTACGTTTTGAAATCACGCATTACAACACCTCTCCAGGTGCACAACTCAGATTGTGTGGGTACAGTCACGTCTGTGTCTACATTACAACACCTCTCCAGGTGCACAACTCAGATATGTGTGGGTACAGTCACGTCTGTATCTACATTACAACACCTCTCCAGGTGCACAACTCAGATATGTGTGGGTACAGTCACGTCTGTGTCTACATTACAACACCTCTCCAGGTGCACAACTCAGATATGTGTGGGTACAGTCACGTCTGTGTCTACATTACAACACCTCTCCAGGTGCACAACTCAGATATGTGTGGGTCTGTGTCTGTGTCACGTCTGTGTCTACATTACAACACCTCTCCAGGTGCACAACTCAGATTGCCCGCGAGATATGTGTGGGTACAGTCACGTCTGTGTCTACATTACAACACCTCTCCAGGTGCACAACTCAGATTGCCCGCGAGATATGTGTGGGTACAGTCAATTCTGTGTCTACATTACAACACCTCTCCAGGTGCACAACTCAGATTGCCCGCGAGATATGTGTGGGTACAGTCACGTCTGTGTCTACATTACAACACCTCTCCAGGTGCACAACTCAGATTGCCCGCGAGATATGTGTGGGTACAGTCACGTCTGTGTCTACATTACAACACCTCTCCAGGTGCACAACTCAGATTGCCCGCGAGATATGTGTGGGTACAGTCACGTCTGTGTCTACATTACAACACCTCTCCAGGTGCACAAATCAGATTGCCCGCGAGATATGTGTGGGTACAGTCACGTCTGTGTCTACATTATTACACAATTACAACGACTGTACAGGCTCCAGGTTGAATAAAACACATTTAGGTAACAGTCTCTACTACCTTACTTTGTGGTATTGTTCACATAAATAAAGAACCATTTATTTATTCATGATTAAGCTGAATAACGAACTATAAATAACTAATTTATCACTTATTTATCATTTCCTTCATTCAACAGTCCGAGTTTCATGGCTAACAATCATTAATTCTGTCGTTGTTCATTTGTAGAAACTTTTTTTTAATTTCACTCGCCAGTCCACATGGGCCTTCAGACATGTGCGTGAACTTTATTCAACGAGTACTGACAGTTGACTCAGTTGAGATTCAGACCTTTGACCTTGCCCTCCGCAGTCCGAAGCCTTAGACACCACGCCGGCAATTCTTCCAAACTAAACGACTCGCGTGAATTCTCAACACATTAAACACATCAGCAACTAAACTCACGTATAGTCATTGTATGAATGATATTTTTAACTAATTTCGAAGAAACAATCTGTAATAGGTCTTATCATCGCCAAACAAACAGGCCATGTAATCCTGGCTCATAACCAAGCAATCTAGACTGATCCCTGCTGATCACCCAAGCCCTACTCCATATACCTATCCCTAAGTAAACACAAACTGTGATATTCGAGGTTTATTATTTTTATCTGCCTATAAATTACTCATTTACTTGTTTACTAAACAATCCAATAAAAATATTTCTGTAAGATCTCTCACAATCCCGTTAAACATCTTTACATCAATTTGGATAAAGGATCGTGCATAGTTTGTACGTCACTACTAGTAGACAGCCCCCAGGAGACCAGCCCACCCCCGTTATCCTTAGGACTAGCAGGAACTTGGATTGGAAGTATGTCATATTCTTTGAGTAAATGGCAAAGAAGACTCTTATCTCATTATGAAACAAGAACCGGTTCCACCGAACATCATTTGTAAGTTTTTTTTTTTTTTTTTTAAGAACGTAATCTATGTCAAATTCTAGACCGCCTTTCCTTGGCGCCGTAAATATGTGATTCTATTCCCATTCCCACAGTGCTTACCACGTTCAGATCACTTTGTGGGATACCGTACTGTTACTGGTTACACAAAGTCCAATGAAAGGGTCGGAAAGTGCGTGAAAGGGGAAGAAAAGTGGCGGTAAAGATTAGGAATGGAGAACAATTTGACAGAATACAGTCAAAGATTGGGACAAGATAGGGCTTTTTGTGTAAAGGCATTTGTACAATTGTTCTAGTCTGAGACACCATTCGTAGACGTTTTTGTTTTTTCTAAGATACCTCACACAACAAATTAGGTTAAGAGGTAATGAAAATATAAGGAAATATGTATATGTATATTGGCACACGGTGCAAAAATACGTCATTACTGAGTTGAAAAAGTTGGTTTTGACAATTCATCATGCGGCAACGTTATTGATGACGTGTTTTTGTTTCGTGTGATTTATATTATTACGGCTATTGCCTGTACATTAATGACACCATCAATGAAGGATAATTTTGGCTCGTAACAGATATTCATACAAAATAATTCCCAATTTCATGAATAGTAAAATAAACAACGAGAAATTCACAAACATTGAATTTGTCTAAACTATTAGGTGTAAAAATGATTTGATTAATTTTTTTAGTACTATTCACTTCAATAAAAATGGAGTACATCTGCAACGATTACTAAACAAATATCACATTTCAATCTTGGAGGTAATTTTAATGTGATTTTAGAAGCTTAAGTACTTAGGTGATGAAGAGTAGGTTTACTTAGCTAATAACGGAGCTCATCGTCTGTATTGGACTTAACCCCATACTCTGTCGGTGTTTAATGAATGCCTTAACACCTCTCATATCCATACACTTAAATACTTTCCATTCTAATTCATCTTAAGTGATCACGTCTTTTGATGAGCCTTCTTTGACACGAGTAAGTTCCACGCCTCGAAGTGTTGTTATAGGGTTAAACTAGTTAGGGTTGTCTGATAGTAGTTTTAGACTTCTCCCACCACAGTTCCCCTCGAGCTGCAGTGGCCTGCAAGGTACAGTAACGTACGAAACATATTACTTATGACAGTGCGTGGTGGGGGACAAAATAAGCCGCGCATGCGCTGTACGCAGGCCAATAAACGACGGTCGAACGGGGCCTGAGCGGCCTGAGGGCAGACTGTTGTTGAACGAGGCCTGAGCGGCCTGAGGGCAGACGGTTGTTGAACGGGGCCTGAGCGGCCTGAGGGCAGATGGTTGTTGAACGGGGCCTGAGCGGCCTGAGTGCAGATGGTTGTTGAACGGGGCCTGAGTAGCCTGAGGGCAGATTGTTGTTGAACGAGGCCTGAGCGGCCTGAGGGCAGACGGTTGTTGAACGAGACCTGAGCGGCCTGAGGGCAGACGGTTGTTGAACGGGGCCTGAGCGGCCTGAGTGCAGATGGTTGTTGAACGTGGCCTGAGTAGCCTGAGGGCAGACGGTTGTTGAACGGGGCCTGAGCGGCCTGAGTGCAGATGGTTGTTGAACGTGGCCTGAGTAGCCTGAGGGCAGACGGTTGTTGAACGGGGCCTGGGCGGCCTGAGGCAGATGGTTGTCGAACGGGGCCTGAGAGCAGACGGTTGTTGAACGGGGCCTGAGGGCAGACGGTTGTTGAACGAGGCCTGAGCGGCCTGAGGGCAGACGGTTGTCGAACAGGGCCTGAGCGGTCTGAGGGCAGACAGTTGTTGAACGGGGCCTGAGCGGCATGAGGACAGACGGTTGTTGAACGGGGCCTGAGCGGCCTGAGGGCAGACGGTTGTTGAACGGGGCCTGAGCGGTCTGAGGGCAGACGGTTGTTGAACGGGGCCTGAGTGGCCTGAGGGCAGACGGTTGTTGATTCCTTTAGAAGAAGACGTTATAAGTACAAGTGTCTGACGAAAACTAAGTATCTGTAGGACCTCTTTCACTTTCCATACAATTATCCTATTATACTTACGTCTATAAAACGTAGAGACACGTTTAGTCTTATGTTTTCACAATATTTGCTTCATTTGATTGTGTTAATTTGAATAGTCAATAACAGATAGAAGTTAAACAAGGAATTTTAAAACAATTGCGGAGTATGACCCCACACTTGCTATAGTATATGTCAGAATGATTACCTACTCCAGATATCTGGTTTGTAGTAAATGGAGTGGAAATATATTTATCTGTTAAATTATGTCAGCAATGTTTAAAATTAAAAATATCACATTGTTCGACAAATTAATGTAGCAGATTTAAAAAAGGACCATTTTTATTGTATAATAAAGTGATTTCCTAATTCGATCATGGTGGAAACAAATGCATGAAAGTAAACTGTAAACCTAACTCCACATAACAGTAAAACTAACTTAGTTTAATATGAAAACTCCAGTGAGATAAATTTGGTTCATTACAAATTGTGTAAAAGGACAGGAAATAGGAAATAAAACAGATACTTGTAGAAACGTGTCAAATATAACTGTATAGAAGGAATGTAGGTCGAGGTGAAGGGTAGGAGTGAGGGATGACCGACTTATAGGACCATTCTCTGTCGATATCTCTTCACCCCTCCTCAGCCCCTATCCAGAGAGTCCTTATTCTCAAGAACTTAGTTTAAAAGATTTGCAATAATTAAAATAATTGGAGGCAACGACAAGTGGTCTGAACTTAAAACATTAAGCATCTGTAACCGGAATTCACATTACAGCAATATTTTTAATAATTTATTTATAAAAAAGATTAGGTAAATTTGATTTTGATCATTTTGGGTTAAAAAGACCAAAAATCGACTAACCAAAAAATGTATAACAAACTTTCAAACTATTTTTTTAAACTGTAACTCTCAAAAGTAATTTTTCCTCTTTTTTTACTTTTGACTGGTACAACGCTAGAAATCACATTCCTGGTAAACAAACTAAAGGTCATTAAATGTAAATAAATACTGCAAACTGTATAAACATCTCAATCACTTCATGCGTCCACATAAAGCTCTGATTCTGATTCTAATAAAAAAGCTGTTTTGTTTGACTAGCGTTTGTAGCCTATACTACGACGGATACTAAGAGGGGTTTGAACTAGGTAAATACACTGTTTAGGTAACATTCCCTGTTTACCTTTGTTTTATACATTTATACATTGTAAATGACTATGAGCTAAATACAATTTGAAAATTATATAAGTCTACGTGATTTTAGTACAATTTTTAAAACTGTCTATTTCCGCATTTATAATGAGCAGATTATGATAAAATATATGGACTAATATAGACTAATATGTTTACAGGTTTATCGTGAAGAGATCCTATCATCCTTTTAGAAAGCCACCTGTTACAATCCTCTGTTGGGTTATAATTACAAAAGGATAATAGAATCTCTTGACGATAAGATAGTTAAACCTGTGTGCGTATGATAAGTGATCCGGGAGCCTAACTCTACAACATAATTTTAACTAATTGGGTTACCAGTTTTATGATACTTCAAGCAAATAAATGGGGTGATGTTAAAAAATATCTGTTCGCTAAACCTTACAGGAAAGACTTGTTATTTATCAAAATTTTGAATATAATACAACAGTTTTTTTACGCGTTTTTAACCGTTTTTCTTAATAAATTACCCTCTGAACTATTCAATTATCCTCCCTCCCCTCCCGTGAAAATGTTCAAGAACTTACAGTTCGTGCAGATTACGTAATATATGTTACTAAAAAGAATACGTCATCCAACAAAAACCAAATATGACCTTTATACTCAGCACAAATAAATTAATATGCTGTTAAAAAGGGTAGAAAATAAAGGACAGCTTTAAAATACCGATGTCAAAAATTGGTCAAATTAAGTCTATATTATTTAAAAGTATATGTTTTGAGTAGTGAGCGACCAGCCTGTGTGGAGTGTGAACTCTCACGTTCCACGCCTATAGCAATTTCATGGAACACAACTATTTGCCAAAAACGTTTCTTATTGAAGAAAATTAACAGTTAAGCAGTTATTAAAGTTAATATTTATAAAAGCACATGGAGTATTTTATGACTAGAAAATGTATTAGGTACAGACTAAAAGGAAAGTAAGTAACATTATCTGTAAATAGTTATCATTTTCAATAGGGCTTCATAAAAATTACGCATTAAAAACTATCAATAGGCCAACTAAAATATTAAACAGTAGTAACTCTAATAAACGAAAATAAACAATTCTGGTTTCCTTTTGCGTATAACTTAACACATGTTCAGAATTCCTTCCCAAGTTATTAATTGGTAATTTCCTTGCCTTCAAAGTTAACTCATTAGTGAAGAAGTTGAATTAGCTATTATATTTTGAACAGGGAAGTTTAGCCTCAGATAAAGGCCTATAAACACGACTATAACAAACCACGCACTGTTAATTATTTTAAAGTACGTACAATTCTCAAAAACAGTGCGCATAAGAGACATAACATCGACCTCTCTTTATGTCCTTCTAAGAAAAGTATTAAATGTGTGAAATGTTCTCACTCAGCCTTGTAGATGAGTCGCAACCCTCACTAAGGAGCTCTTATATATTCCTGGTCCTTCAGTAACGAAGGACAGCATAGCATGCGACTATCACAACGGGTCATATTTGTGGGATCTAATACGATCATATTTGGGGGAGCGAACTCACAAGAATAACACATGATCTTTCTTCTTAATTTTTGTTATTAGCCTGGAAACAGCTAGCTCCTCAACTGGGCAAAGAGCACCATCACAATTCGTAAGTGCATAGGCTCCTGGTCACTTTTTTAATAAGATATTTGAAGTTCAAACAATTTTCCTAGACTGTTGTAATACGTTTTACTTAAAATAAAGACATTTTTATTTTAAGTAAAATAAAGTTATTACAGTTTTGTTTTTAAAGTTTATAAAGTTAATAAAGTTATTATTATTATTAAAATAAAGACACATGCTCATAATATCACAAAGGCGCTGTATAAACTGCCTGACACTGTATAAACATTCCACTTCATATTATTAAAACTAAATGGGGGAAATTTGCTTTATTGGTACAAAATATGTAACAATTGGCGAAATTAGGACAAAAAAAACTCTTTTACATCTAATTATTGACTTCGAGATTTGGAGTGTCATAGAAATACTGTTGAAGTAGAGAAATATCAGATCAATGTGAAAAACAACTTGCTCCATCCAACTAATAAATAAACTCATAGTCCATATGTTTTACTTTGTGATGATGTTACGTTTCAGCCACGATTGTGTTTAGTCTAGTGATGTTGTTCTTGAACACGACTAGTGAGTTAAATGATAAGTGGCTACACTAAAATAAATTTAGTTTTGTAAATTAATCACAAATGTAACACACAGTTAATATTTTTCATATTAATTTAAAATCCTTAAGGAACTTTTAAGGATAACTCTTTATATCAGACATATAATAAAATAAGAGAGGAAAATATACTATGAACGTAAATGATCAAAACCATTTACGTTCATGTATGGTTTTGATCATATATGAACGTTGATCATATAAAAGGATAACTCTTTATATCAGACATATAATAAAATAAGAAGAGGAAAATATACTATGAACGTAAATGATCAAAACCATGATAACTTTTTGCATCTTTTAATTGTTCGTTGTAATTTTGAAGAAACTATTTTTTATTTGCATGCCAAAATGTGTGTTTTTTACCTTATATTCGTGGAGTACGTGGCCTTCCAACAATCACTCGATATTCCTGAAACAAACAACAAAATACAATGATTAAATGTAACATAAAAATAATAAAAAAAGTACATACAAAAAAGTTTATGTTTCCAAACATTGCCCAGTATATTTTCACATTTAGTTTTCTTTTAGGTAAAGTTTATTTTCTCATAAATCATGAACAAAACTAATTAAAAATGGTAATTATTGTGTATGACGATACGGTGGTAGTAAAAACACTCAGTCTTCTTGTTTAGTTGGTTTGTTGGTTTATCTTATTGCATGTTAATATACAAAACGTTAAAAGCTGGGCACTACCGTTTATTCGGGTTGTTTATAAACGGTTGTTTACTCTTATCGGTATCCTAATACAGTATCTAATACGAGAAATTACTAAAGTGGGAATATTAAGTGAGTGGGAGTGATTTGAAATTACGTTTTATTATTATAAACAGCCGGGATACACGGTGGTTTCCATATTGTTTGCATTAGACGTGTAAAATTGAGTTCTTGTGGATATTTGCAATTTATTATTCTTATTTTTGTTAAATATTAGTTTTTTAATTACCATAATACGTGTTGGTACATATACAGTACAAGTGAACGTCACACAACACAAATATATTACACTATAAGCACAAAATGCACAAATATTATGGTGATCGATTTCGGTGAACCATGCTCACCTTCCTCAGACCAGAGGGATTCACAAATAATCATTGTTGATACTTTTGCGAATCCCTCTGGTCTGAGAAAGGTGAGTGTGGTTCACCAAAATCGATCACCATATTTTTGTATTTGTATTGTAATATATTTTTGCATTTTGTATTTGTATTGTAATATATTTGTGAATTTTGTACTTATATTGTAATATGTTTGTGCTGTGTGACGTTTACTTGTACTTTTAAATATTAGGTATGTTTTTTGTCATTCCAACCTAAACAAAACAAAATTCATATGAGAGTGTTCGTTATGATAATATATTATTATTGTTATTTATTATTCATTGGTAAGACTCTGATTGTCAAGATATTGAAGGGCTAATATGAGGGACGAATGAGTCTTGTAAATGTAGATGAACGTGTGTAGTCACTGTTATTATGTGAGGTTGACTGTTCCTTAGTAAGAGCGATTTATTAATAGCCCAATAGTCAGGGTAAATAAAACACCTAGAGCTATACGTGGAATCCGAACCACGTAGTGTTGGTTTGATTTTTAGCTAACTGACAAGTCTGACACTCTGTTCTCTTTCCTACACAACGTTCGAACCATGACTACCATCCAACATGGACACCCATAATAGACATAACATGCTGTAGTAGGACCCGCTCTCCCTCCCCCAACCACCCCAACACTATGGGTTTGGCTGATTTTTGTACAACTAACAATAACTGCAACTGACAACAACCTACAGAACAGCTCATTACCTAACTATGACGATTTGGTTTGTAACATCAATAATTTCGTGTTGAGGCTCGGAAATGGTTCATGAGTTAAATAAGAACAATTAAGTGCACTAAGTATCCACCATTCATTGTCACTCTATTCCTATTCAACGGTATAATCAATATGGCTGTGTCGACAATTAAGTGCACTAAGTATCCACCATTCATTGTCACTCTACTCCTATTCAACGGTATAATCAATATGGCTGTGTCGACAATTAAGTGCACTAAGTATCCACCATTCATTGTCACTCTACTCCTATTCAACGGTATAATCAATATGGCTGTGTCGACAATTAAGTGCACTAAGTATCCACCATTCATTGTCACTCTACTCCTATTCAACGGTATAATGAATATGGCTGTGTCGACAATTAAGTGCACTAAGTATCCACCATTCATTGTCACTCTACTCCTATTCAACGGTATAATGAATATGGCTGTGTCGACAATTAAGTGCACTAAGTATCCAACATTCATTGTCACTCTACTCCTATTCAACGGTATAATGAATATGGCTGTGTCGACAATTAAGTGCACTAAGTATCCAACATTCATTGTCACTCTACTCCTATTCAACGGTATAATGAATATGGCTGTGTCGACAATTAAGTGCACTAAGTATCCACCATTCATTGTCACTCTACTCCTATTCAACGGTATAATCAATATGGCTGTGTCGACAATTAAGTGCACTAAGTATCCACCATTCATTGTCACTCTACTCCTATTCAACGGTATAATCAATATGGCTGTGTCGACAATTAAGTGCACTAAGTATCCACCATTCATTGTCACTCTACTCCTATTCAACGGTATAATCAATATGGCTGTGTCGACAATTAAGTGCACTAAGTATCCACCATTCATTGTCACTCTACTCCTATTCAACGGTATAATCAATATGGCTGTGTCGACAATTAAGTGCACTAAGTATCCACCATTCATTGTCACTCTACTCCTATTCAACGGTATAATCAATATGGCTGTGTCGACAATTAAGTGCACTAAGTATCCAACATTCATTGTCACTCTACTCCTATTCAACGGTATAATCAATATGGCTGTGTCGACAATTAAGTGCACTAAGTATCCACCATTCATTGTCACTCTACTCCTATTCAACGGTATAATCAATATGGCTGTGTCGACAATTAAGTGCACTAAGTATCCAACATTCATTGTCACTCTACTCCTATTCAACGGTATAATCAATATGGCTGTGTCGACAATTAAGTGCACTAAGTATCCAACATTCATTGTCATTCTACTCCTATTCAACGGTATAATGAATATGGCTTGTCACGTTTCTTCGTTTTTCACAAATATAGTGTTTGTTGAATGTGGGGTTGTTATCTGGCAGTTTTAGAAAAATATTGACTCGACTAAACAAAGTTATTTTGTAAACATTAATACAACACTAGAGAACACCCCTGCACGCTCATACATGGTTTGAGCTAATAATTTGAAACTTGGTATATTTGCTGACCTAGTTAGGGGTAGTTTAAAATAAAAATGGGAACAAAATTATCTTTATCAGTTTCAAAATGACAACAATAAGAAATATGAAAAGTTAAATAACTTTAAAGCCATTATTTGTATTGAAATAGTATTACACTACTTTAATTTTGTAAATTTAATAACAAATTCAAAGATACCTCAATTGTAAAAATCAGTTTGA
>JAQJVL010000486.1:598846-651346 GCA_035578905.1 Stictocephala bisonia
CCACCGTACGTGTATGGGCGGGTGGGTCAATACCATCGTACGTGTATGGGCGGGTGAGTCAATACCCACTGTGGTTAAATAAGTATACACTGATTTTATTTAAATTTTTAAAAACCAAGTTACAGTGGGAACAGTTACAGTTTAACCACAGTACCTACAATTACAACACTAGAAACAAAAACAATGGTATCATTGAATTTCTTCACCCAAGCAAAGTTTTAAATAATAACGTTCAAACTGTTAAGGTCTACTTCAAGGGGATGCAAAGTATCACTAATGTTAATGTCAGAGTTAGTAGGAATTACCTTAAATATTTCGCAATGAAAACCAAATTTATCAGGCGTTTGTGCCATGTTTATGTTTGTTTGTGTCAGCTATTTAAAATATATTTTAAAATTAAATTCATTCCAATATTACTCTTTTGGGAAAATAGAACGTTGCGAAGCTGTTTTTACCCTTTAGAAATTGAATTTCGAGAAATCATTATGATACAAAAGCTAACTTCCCTTAAATGGTACCAAAATCTGTTCAGTGGTTCCGGTGGTTTCGTGATGGGTGATTACATTATTCTTGGATTATACATATTATTAAATAATTATAATTGCTATATACATTATTAAGATAGTCAGCAATCGGGCTGTACTGTATTAAACAAATAGTAACGTTCACACACTCCATTAATGTTAAAAAGTATATTTTCATCGATTTTTTCAGGTTTTTATTCATACTTGTTTTGAAAAAGTTTTACAGTAAATAATAAATTAGACCTAATTATCTTAAATTTATTTATAAACCGACATAATTAAAGTTAGTAATCTTCATCGTAATTAACTACATTTTACTAATAAAATAAGTTGATGATTATCAAAATAAATACTATTTGTTTTAATAATAGATAAAAGTAGAGGTAATCTAATGAGGCCGCCTTTACGAGACTTGAAGCTGTTTTCTGGAGCGGAAATACGGGTCAGACGTGCTGTGGGACAGTTCAAAACACATAACTCCGCAACGTGTCCTTGGCCGAGTCCTTCCCCACCTCATTGGATTAAACTGGTCAAGAACAACACACTGAGACTTATCTCCCTCAATATAAACTAAATAAAATATAATGTAAAGTTTTATACACATATTTAATTTTAAGTTTGTTTTTACGATGGTATAAAAATTATGAACAGTAAATAAATGTAAATAATTTGGTTCTCCTTCCAGCTACCCATTGTAACACAAATTAACTTTGTTTTAGTTCGTAAGACATTCATTTATAATTATATTAATTAGTATTTTATCGATTTTAAAGATATACCTCGATATGCCTAGTCACTAAAATGGCTCTAATACACTAATAAATACCGTCTACTCTATAGGTCCCTACAACAAGGATATCGATTTGTTTCATATTTTATTTTATAAATCAAATAAGATTCTCAAATAATGGTAATCTCACATAAAGTTCAATAATCAACACCAAGTGATATCTCGTACATCTCTGGCTATCTCAAAGTACGCCCTGATGCGATAATATCAAGACTTAACACATAGTCTCGTTCTTTCAACGTTTCTAAAAATCTTAATAAAATAATATTTTTCATTATATAATTTTCTTAATACATATAAAAAAGTGCTCATTCGTCTATATTCTAAATTATAATTACGTTGTATATAAAATAGTTGTTCTTAACATTTATGACTGTAGAGTTTTTATAAAGTTTTTTTAGAAAGTATTAAATACAAACATCTTTTAAGAGCTAAACTTGTATAAGTTGTTTAAGTCCCTGAAGGTACTCTGTGGAAACATTACAATCTGCAAAGTTTAATTTATTTATCAAGTCAATCAACAAAGTATAAATCAGTACAAAATTATCGTGTTACATCTGTATAATTAACTGTCAATCATTAATAATTTTCAACTACCGTAACAAAGCGATTCTTTAATGGTACAAAAACCGATTTATATAATAGTTAATGATGAATAGGCAGCATATACCAGACTGAGTAATGATAAGACTTAGCTAATTAATTGACGAACTGTCAAGCCAACTCCAAGTCCATTAATAACTCCTTTCATGTTACAGACTACTTGGCCGGGCTACACGTATCACGACTGCTCCTACCGTAACATATACAGTTACTTACATACCAACTGTATGTCAGTTTTAGTCGTGGTTTTGTTTAGTTCACTATGAATCAGTAGAGAAACAATAACTACAATATGACAGGAAGTGTGCAACACTATTATAATTGACTGCTTTGTGTTTTATTGAATAGTGTTAATTTCAATGCTTCAGTGCACTGGATGTGACTTTTATGCAGTGTTATTTTATTCTTTTGTTATAAGTTGTCATAAATATGTGCTGTATGACGTCCACTTGTATTATATTTCTACCAACACGTAATATTCTAACCAAGAAAATATTTATTTTATTTTGTATATTATACAATTTTTTGATTTTTAATGTTCTTTGTTCACAAACTTTTCTACAAATATATTTTTTCTGCGTGTAATTAAAGCTGGGAAAATGCACTCATGTTACTATATCAACACATACCTATTAGCTGAATATATTATAACTATAATTAATAAAGTTCAAAAATAATATTTCGTAAATTTTACAAATATTTGGGAAATTCATTAGTTATAATAAACTAATACTTATATTATTTAACAGCCTTTGATTGGTGTTTTTTAGTTAGTTCATTTTTTCTAATTTTAACCGTGCAGTTGCCATTGTAAACTCACATTAGCAGATGTTCTAATTGATTGTTGATAAGTTGCGTGGAGGAAATCTCTTCTTCCTCTTTTTGCTATCTAATGTAACAGGTACAACTAATTGACGATAAAATTAATTAAATTTAATAAAATACAAATTATTTTAATTAGGAAATAGGTGCATTTGATTAGAATAAATACCGAACATTCAAATTATATTTGGTAACTATAGCAAATTAATAACCAACAAATATAAGGAATTAAGTAAGCAAAATTATTTAAATGGTAATCATCCGAGACACCATAGTAAACAATACTTCAAACTTCAAATTTTAGAAGATGTCTAAAATTAATAATTTTTTAATTGTTTAATTAAACCATTTAAATAGTTATTCGGTATCCAAATCGTGAACCGCCATCGCATATTTTTGTTAATGACTTCAAGTCCACGAGGATCTTCATCATCACATGAAGAAAAGCTAAGATAAGTTCTAGTTAATTAACTAGTTAGATAATCTTTTAAAGAAACTTGTACCAACTAAATAATACATTTGATTCGTTATATTAAAATGTCTAAATACATTTAAACATGTTATTAATAAATTAGCTTTTTCATTAAGAAAAATCTAGAGTTTTATTCATTGTAATTTACAGCCTCACCGATTTACCCATAAAAAATATATCGACCCTGAGATTCTCATAAATTTTAATTTGATCAATAATAATATCAAATTAACAAAAAAACTTATTCTAATGTAACTCATCATATAAGGAGGAGAGGTTACACTAACACTCAAATAAGATCTAGACATGTAGAGTGAGAAAATAATGTCAAGATCAACATTGCAAAATACATGTCAAGGAAACAATACATTTATACGTTTTTACTATAACTGGTCTATTCTTAGAAATATAAGTGTGATTGAAACTTAGATTAAGGTAGCAAAAATTAAAACGATACAGTTTCTTTAATCTGTGGACCACTTTTGTTTTTTTAAACACCTAAAGAACTAAAACTAAACTGAACTAATATCCAACTAAAGTGCAGCCACCAATAAAAATACTTTTAAAAAAGTGTTGTGATTGAACTGTAACCAAATTGGTACTAAACTAGGTCTCAACTCACAAGAGTTTTGTGTAGCTATCCTTGCGTGATTTACTGTGTATTGTGACTTCATTATTAGGGTTAAGTATCGGTAATTACCTTTATGCTAGGGAATATTATATAAATATTGGATGGGAAGGTACATAAGGACATTCTAACGGCGTGTGTACATTAGGCAGTACGTAACTATAACTAAGATACGTATATTGTAGTACCTTCTGTAGAAAGGGAAGAAAACTCACCCACACACCACACACGCACTTTACACTGTGTAACGCCACCAGAGTAATACATGTAGGGGTTGGTAGGAGGGTGGCTTAGGGTAACCGGACACCTGCAGGGAGCGCCCGCATCAGCGCGAGTCTTGTCATCTCCGGCCGGACGCCGACCGTGTAGACGGGTGTAAGTTGAGGTTACTGTCTGCATCAAACAGTAAATCACTTCGCCTTTGTCGAGAAATAATCCGATAACATAATTATAACATTTTATATGGTAAAAAATGTGGCTGCATATTATCACAACACAAATCTACTAACTTCTGGATGATGGTAAATTTTTATATTTAAGGTAATTATATATAATATGTAAAGACGGATAATATACTGCACTGTAAATTTATTTGTATTAATGAAACTAAAAACTCAATTTATAGTTCAATTGAATCATTTAGAACTGATCGTAGAACTTATTTTCCATCCAGAACTAAGTAGATTAATTTCATTTATAAGATTATAACTCTTAGAAGAAATATAATTTGAACTTCACTTTGACAAAACACTAAAAAATAATGTTTAAAAATTATTCTCAAATAACCCATGAGTAAAGGTAATTTATAAAAATTACCTAACATTTACGTGGGGGACAGATCAAGCAGTAATTCCTTGAATATATCTAACAATGAATGACGTAATACAATAGTGGCAAAGTGGTGGTTTATACATAAATATACATGACAATCCCATAAGGTACAAGGCCATAAATTTTATTTTATGATGTTTAATTACTTTACTTGTTACTCTATGTCTTAGATTAATATTGTAAGTACATATATAATAAGGGGAGCCGGTTGCCGAGTGGTCTGAGGCATTCTCCCCTCACCTGTTCCTCGAACAGATAATATATACCCTCCATCCATCTTTGTGAGATTACTAATGGACATACTTTTATACAAAAAAATTAGCGTTATATTTTATTTAAAATAATTTTTTTAAATACGAAAAGTCTCATTTTGTACAAATTTAATCTATTTACAATAAAAATGTTTAAGAAAATGTTCCGTAATTATAAAAATATTTTTCCATGATGTGTGAATGTCCTTCTCAAAATCAAATGACAGTTGATGACCGACAGCTCTTCAGGCCTTCACGTGGAATCACGGCAAGTGTTGATATGTGTTAAAATATATCTTTTACAAATATATCAAAATATAAGGAAGCAAATGTTACACTAACGTTAAGAAGATAGTAGTTTTTCTTTTTTCTATTTTGTTTGGATAAATAATGTTAAAGCTGACTGCATCACTTCACATCCGTCTTCATATTTATTGAGAAAACTTTGTTCATTACTCGTCTATCTACATTTTTCATTCATCAATCATTTGCTGTTATGAACTACAATTATTGTTGATTGATGTCGCCAACATGAACTTCATAACATAAAATACCACTTAGAAACAATTACGTTGTTCTAGAAGCTATTATCCCTGCACCATTTTCAGTACACACACAAATCATTAGTGTTACGGAAAACATGAACCATTAATTAATGTTGCTGACACGACATTTAACAGACTGTACCGCTTGACGTTCCTGCTCTATATTATTTGTGAAGACTGTATTAATATCAAAATCACCTACACTAAATATATTTAATATTTAGATATTTTTTATTCACGTTATTGGCAAATGTATTGCTATATCAAACGTCACTATCATATTCACGTTATTGGCAAATGTATTGTTCTATCAAACCTCACTATCATATTCACGTTATTGGCAAATGTATTGCTATATCAAACCTCACTATCATATTCACGTTATTGGCAAATGTATTGCTATATCAAACCTCACTATCATATTCACGTTATTGGCAAATGTATTGTTCTATCAAACCTCACTATCATATTCACGTTATTGGCAAATGTATTGCTATATCAAACCTCACTATCATATTCACGTTATTGGCAAATGTATTGCTATATCAAACGTCACTATCATATTCACGTTATTGGCAAATGTATTGCTATATCAAACGTCACTATCATATTCACGTTATTGGCAAATGTATTGCTATATCAAACGTCACTATCATATTCACGTTATTGGCAAATGTATTGCTATATCAAACGTCACTATCATATTCACGTTATTGGCAAATGTATTGTTCTATCAAACCTCACTATCATATTCACGTTATTGGCAAATGTATTGCTATATCAAGCCTCACTATCATATTCACGTTATTGGCAAATGTATTGCTATATCAAACGTCACTATCATATTCACGTTATTGGCAAATGTATTGCTATATCAAACCTCACTATCATATTCACGTTATTGGCAAATGTATTGCTATATCAAACGTCACTATCATATTCACGTTATTGGCAAATGTATTGTTCTATCAAACGTCACTATCATATTCACGTTATTGGCAAATGTATTGTTCTATCAAACCTCACTATCATATTCACGTTATTGGCAAATGTATTGCTATATCAAACCTCACTATCATATTCACGTTATTGGCAAATGTATTGCTATATCAAACGTCACTATCATATTCACGTTATTGGCAAATGTATTGCTATATCAAACCTCACTATCATATTCACGTTATTGGCAAATGTATTGCTATATCAAACGTCACTATCATATTCACGTTATTGGCAAATGTATTGCTATATCAAACGTCACTATCATATTCACGTTATTGGCAAATGTATTGTTCTATCAAACCTCACTATCATATTCACGTTATTGGCAAATGTATTGTTCTATCAAACCTCACTATCATATTCACGTTATTGGCAAATGTATTGCTATATCAAACCTCACTATCATATTCACGTTATTGGCAAATGTATTGCTATATCAAACCTCACTATCATATTCACGTTATTGGCAAATGTATTGCTATATCAAACCTCACTATCATATTCACGTTATTGGCAAATGTATTGCTATATCAAACGTCACTATCATATTCTGTAAAGTATACCTAGTATAATGATGGACTTTATTCTATATTGGAAAATACAAAATTAAACAATATAGAATAAAATAACTGCTAACAATTTACAGGAACTGCTTAGTAAATAAATATCTATAAAAATGGTTAATTTTTGGAGAGCAGCCAACATGTGGTACAATTTAACATTTATTGTCCCACATGTTAGTAAATAATAAATGTACAATAAATGCTACATATATATTCAGAGTTATAAAATAACAGTCAAATGTCTCATTTCTTTATGAGATTTAAAATATATATAAATATATAAAACTGTTCTATTGCATGCAGGAATAATATTTTTTTAAATATAAATCCTTTTAAATCTGAATATTTTAATATTTACTTTATCACATGTTAATAAACATTAAATGTACAATAAATAATACATTAAATTTCAGATTTAAATTAACAAAGAAATGTTTAATTTCTGTTCTAAAAAATATACAATAATTTTTCTATTGCTTGTAAAAGCAATACTTTTTTATGTTTTTTTTTATAATTCTTATAATTAAAAAAGCAATACTTTTTTATAATTCTTTTAAATGTCCTAAACATAAAATTGAATGTTTTAAAAACACAAATTATTCCTCCGTTTTATAAATATCATGTAATGAATAAAATGCGTAAGACAAGTTTGGCAATATGCTTAATCCACTGACTACAGAAACGGTCTATCGCTGGGTGTAAAACACAAAAAGAAAAAAAAAATATATTTATATAAAACAGTAATTAATTTTGATGTTTTAGAATGTTCAAATAATGGTTACTAAATTTAGGCTCGTTTGATTATCTGCAGACATTTGTAATTATATCATCATCATCTAGCTCCCAATCCTTGACATCGAATGCCTGGTTTTCATCGTGGACTGTACTGTATTATAGTCTCTACGATACATGAAGTTGTTGATGACACTGTACCCTTTCGGTTCTGCCCATTATTTGATGTCGAACATCACACAGTTTGTCATTAGGGCCAATCACGTGTTGACCCACATACTGTACACTATGTACATAGCTTAGGGGTCCGTTCATGAATTACAATGAAGTATTTTAAAAGACATTTGACTAACATTGCAGTTAAATGAACACATTGCCATGTCATTCTACTTGTCGTAAACATATAAAGACCGCGGCGACTTTCAGGTAACTATATCCTTGATAAAATAAGCACGGCTTAGTGATGAATACCGCGTGTGAATCTATATCACAGTCAACAAACAAAACTGCAGGATCGTTGTTGTTGACTCAGCAGGACGATGGAGTTATGTTTAGTAGTCCAGCATGATCAGCTGTTATTTTGTTCCTCGGCCAAACCTAAATAATCAACATACCTTTAAACCTAAAACACATTACTGATTATTGTTCTGTTTCATACATGTCTATGTAAATTTGATTGTTTCTTGACATATATTGGCGTTTTAAAAACTATAGTTTCCAATGTTGATCAGTTTGAATACTATCTGGAACATATTGCGTTGAAATATTTTAGTGGTTATAATAAATTCATGAAATTTGTATTAACATTTTTCATTCCTCCATGAGTAGGGAGAGTGGGTGAACCCTAAGGTGCCCTGCGTTTCATTTTTAGTTACATCCAAGTCCTATTAACAAAGAACATTTCCTCATAGTTGACGTCACCTTACAAGCTTACGATCATTTGTTATGAATTTGTTGCTTTCTTGTTTTATTGGGTGTGTTTGTCAAAATTATATAAATGTCCCATAGTTTAGCAACTTCGTTTTCGCCACCTGTTTCAGTCTCATATTTAGGATTTTTCCTAAGATATAGCAGAATGTAAATTTAAGTTTAGATTTAGTTATAGGATGAACTATATTTACTTAAGGCCATGTTACATTAATTACAAACGTAGTAAAGTGTGATAGTGACCATGTTACAGAGATTAACATTACAGCTTACATTGTAGTGTATTTACTGTTTATTTATACTTCATTAAATACGATTCCTGTGCAGTTCTCACAAATTATCTCCTCTATGAACAAAGATGATTTCTCACAAAGTATCTCCTCTATGAACAAAGATGATTTCTCACAAAGTATCTCCTCTATGAACAAAGATGATTTCTCACAAAGTATCTCCTCTATGAACAAAGGTGATTTCTCACAAAATATCTCCTCTATAACAAAGATGATTTCTCACAAAGTATCTCCTCTATGAACAAAGATGATTTCTCACAAAGTATCTCCTCTATGAACAAAGATGATTTCTCACAAAGTATCTCCTCTATGAACAAAGATGATTTCTCACAAAGTATCTCCTCTATGAACAAAGATGATTGCTCACAAATTATCTCCTCTATGAACAAAGATGATTTCTCACCAAGTATCTCCTCTATGAACAAAGGTGATTTCTCACAAAATATCTCCTCTATAACAAAGATGATTTCTCACAAAGTATCTCCTCTATGAACAAAGATGATTTCTCACAAAGTATCTCCTCTATGAACAAAGATGATTCCTCACAAAGTATATCCTCTATGAACAAAGATGATTTCTCACAAAGTATCTCCTCTATGAACAAAGATGATTTCGAAATATAGTCGATAGGCGAATGACATCAAGTGAAAATCGCTTTTCACAAAATTGTTCCTGAAACATTTATCTTCGAAACATTATAAATATTTCAATCCGTGAAAATTTAAAACAGTACGTTATTTCCATGGAAACTTGAATACCCGCACAGTACGTGACGGTGGTTTAATACTTTCAACCAACATGTCAACGGATTGTCATTGTGTATTGACTAAAGTTAATAATGGGCTGACATTGTAACACGAGTAGAAAGGAAGATCCAGATCATCTTTAAGGCGAGTGAAATTTTACGATGCTAAGGACATAAATGTTAGAAAGTTCGGAGACACCAGGCCATAAACACACTTCTAATCGTACGGCTTGCGAGTCATGTAGAGCTTCCACCATAACCTGTGGATTTACTGACAACTTGTCTGTGAGAGTTGTGGTACAAAATAGTTGACACCTTCTTTCTCGTACCAATTACGTCTTGTCATAATGCTAAGTTCCACCAATTCAGCTGACAGTCACATTTCTGTTTAACCTCTTTCAGTTTTTTATTTTTTTCCTTCTATTTAAGGGTTGCCTAGCTATATAAAGGTTATTTATAACGTCTCTAAACCCAACAAATGGCCCAGTAAGAAAGTATTGTAGAAGAGATACTGGCGTAGTAACTAATTCAAACAAGAAAAATCAACTCTTGTCAATGAAAATATTTTTGTATTTACACTACACAAAATTTTCATTTTTGGGTTACGAGAAGAGTACAATAAAATTCAGGGACTCACAGGTCAAAGCCACATTACATTAGTGATAATTTTAAGGCTCCAGTAATGCGAGATGACTAGTGTAACGATTACCCAAAAGATAATTATCGACGACTCCGACATTTTATTTGTACAGAACTATGAACACTCGAAAGGGTTATGATAACTGATAGGAATAAATCACTGCAGAAAGTAATTTCATTTAAATAATGGACCCTTAAAATACTTGATACCGTCCGTCACCATTCCTCTTAAAAGCAATTAAAAAAAAGATAATTACGTTTGTTTAACAGATGAGGTGAGATTCTATCAACCCCCAAACAACATGGAGTACAATAAGGACCACAACTTAAAACACAAGGGTCAATATTGATATCCACTTGGATATACAATCAATATATCAACACTGATCTCGCCTTCCATACAGATGTCGTCTGTTGACAACAGTAAAAGAGCCAAGTTTAAATGTCACATTTACATTCAGAATGTATGAAGTGCTAACATATACGCACACAATGTTAGCACCTACAAAGATTGCTGTAGCAACTCTCTCTTGGTCTATGAAAGCCTTAAAGAAACCAGAAAATTCACTAAATGATTAAAATAGCTATCATATACAATGAAAAAGTAATTCTACGATTTCCTTTTTTGGAATAAACTAGGGTAATTTATTGTTCAACAGCAGACTAGATACAGTGATTTATTGTTAGGGCTTGTTACTGTAGTTTATGTCTACTCCTACTACTACTACGGGACTAGATACAATGATTTATTGTTAGGGCTTGTTACTGCAGTTTATGTCTACTCCTACTACTACGGGACTAGATACAATTATTTATTGTTAGGGCTTGTTACTGCAGTTTATGTCTACTCCTACTACTACGGGACTAGATACAATGATTTATTGTTAGGGCTTGTTACTGCAGTTTATGTCTACTCCTACTACTACGGGACTAGATACAGTGATTTATTGTTAGGGCTTGTTACTGCAGTTTATGTCTACTCCTACTACTACGGGACTAGATACAATTATTTATTGTTAGGGCTTGTTACTGCAGTTTATGTCTACTCCTACTACTACGGGACTAGATACAATGATTTATTGTTAGGGCTTGTTACTGCAGTTTATGTCTACTCCTACTACTACGGGACTAGATACAATGATTTATTGTTAGGGCTTGTTACTGCAGTTTATGTCTACTCCTACTACTACGGGACTAGATACAATTATTTATTGTTAGGGCTTGTTACTGCAGTTTATGTCTACTCCTACTACTACGGGACTAGATACAATTATTTATTGTTAGGGCTTGTTACTGTAGTTTATGTCTACTCCTACTACTACGGGACTAGATACAATTATTTATTGTTAGGGCTTGTTACTGTAGTTTATGTCTACTCCTACTACTACGGGACTAGATACAATGATTTATTGTTAGGGCTTGTTACTGCAGTTTATGTCTACTCCTACTACTACGGGACTAGATACAATTATTTATTGTTAGGGCTAGTTACTGTAGTTTATGTCTACTCCTACTACTACGGGACTAGATACAATGATTTATTGTTAGGGCTTGTTACTGTAGTTTATGTCTACTCCTACTACTACGGGACTAGATACAATTATTTATTGTTAGGGCTTGTTACTGTAGTTTATGTCTACTCCTACTACTACGGGACTAGATACAATGATTTATTGTTAGGGCTTGTTACTGTAGTTTATGTCTACTCCTACTACTACGGGACTAGATACAATTATTTATTGTTAGGGCTTGTTACTGTAGTTTATGTCTACTCCTACTACTACGGGACTAGATACAATGATTTATTGTTAGGGATTGTTACTGCAGTTTATGTCTACTCCTACTACTACGGGACTAGATACAATTATTTATTGTTAGGGCTTGTTACTGCAGTTTATGTCTACTCCTACTACTACGGGACTAGATACAATGATTTATTGTTAGGGCTTGTTACTGCAGTTTATGTCTACTCCTACTACTACGGGACTAGATACAATGATTTATTGTTAGGGCTTGTTACTGCAGTTTATGTCTACTCCTACTACTATGGGACTAGATACAATGATTTATTGTTAGGGCTTGTTACTGCAGTTTATGTCTACTCCTACTACTACGGGACTAGGTACAATGATTTATTGTTAGGGCTTGTTACTACAGTTTATGTCTACTCCTACTACTACGGGACTAGATACAATGATTTATTGTTAGGGCTTGTTACTGCAGTTTATGTCTACTCCTACTACTACGGGACTAGATACAATGATTTATTGTTAGGGCTTGTTACTGCAGTTTATGTCTACTCCTACTACTACGGGACTAGATACAATGATTTATTGTTAGGGCTTGTTACTGCAGTTTATGTCTACTCCTACTACTACGGGACTAGATACAATGATTTATTGTTAGGGCTTGTTACTGTAGTTTATGTCTACTCCTACTACTACGGGACTAGATACAATGATTTATTGTTAGGGCTTGTTACTGCAGTTTATGTCTACTCCTACTACTACGGGACTAGATACAATGATTTATTGTTAGGGCTTGTTACTGCAGTTTATGTCTACTCCTACTACATCGGGACTAGATACAGTGATTTATTGTTAGGGCTTGTTACTGCAGTTTATGTCTACTCCTACTACTACGGGACTAGATACAGTGATTTATTGTTAGGGCTTGTTACTGCAGTTTATGTCTACTCCTACTACTACGGGACTAGATACAGTGATTTATTGTTAGGGCTTGTTACTGCAGTTTATGTCTACTCCTACTACTACGGGACTAGATACAATGATTTATTGTTAGGGCTTGTTACTGCAGTTTATGTCTACTCCTACTACTACGGGACTAGATACAATGATTTATTGTTAGGGCTTGTTACTGCAGTTTATGTCTACTCCTACTACTACGGGACTAGATACAATGATTTATTGTTAGGGCTTGTTACTGCAGTTTATGTCTACTCCTACTACTACGGGACTAGATACAATGATTTATTGTTAGGGCTTGTTACTGCAGTTTATGTCTACTCCTACTACTACGGGACTAGATACAATGATTTATTGTTAGGGCTTGTTACTGCAGTTTATGTCTACTCCTACTACTACGGGACTAGATACAATGATTTATTGTTAGGGCTTGTTACTGCAGTTTATGTCTACTCCTACTACTACGGGACTAGATACAATGATTTATTGTTAGGGCTTGTTACTGCAGTTTATGTCTACTCCTACTACTACGGGACTAGATACAATGATTTATTGTTAGGGCTTGTTACTGCAGTTTATGTCTACTCCTACTACTACAGGGACTAGATACAATGATTTATTGTTAGGGCTTGTTACTGCAGTTTATGTCTACTCCTACTACTACGGGACTAGATACAATGATTTATTGTTAGGGCTTGTTACTGCAGTTTATGTCTACTCCTACTACTACGGGACTAGATACAATGATTTATTGTTAGGGCTTGTTACTGCAGTTTATGTCTACTCCTACTACTACGGGACTAGATACAATGATTTATTGTTAGGGCTTGTTACTGCAGTTTATGTCTACTCCTACTACTACGGGACTAGATACAATGATTTATTGTTAGGGCTTGTTACTGCAGTTTATGTCTACTCCTACTACTACGGGACTAGATACAATGATTTATTGTTAGGGCTTGTTACTGCAGTTTATGTCTACTCCTACTACTACGGGACTAGATACAATGATTTATTGTTAGGGCTTGTTACTGCAGTTTATGTCTACTCCTACTACTACGGGACTAGATACAATGATTTATTGTTAGGGCTTGTTACTGCAGTTTATGTCTACTCCTACTACTACGGGACTAGATACAATGATTTATTGTTAGGGCTTGTTACTGCAGTTTATGTCTACTCCTACTACTACGGGACTAGATACAATGATTTATTGTTAGGGCTTGTTACTGCAGTTTATGTCTACTCCTACTACTACGGGACTAGATACAATGATTTATTGTTAGGGCTTGTTACTGCAGTTTATGTCTACTCCTACTACTACGGGACTAGATACAATGATTTATTGTTAGGGCTTGTTACTGCAGTTTATGTCTACTCCTACTACTACGGGACTAGATACAATGATTTATTGTTAGGGCTTGTTACTGCAGTTTATGTCTACTCCTACTACTACGGGACTAGATACAATGATTTATTGTTAGGGCTTGTTACTGTAGTTTATGTCTACTCCTACTACTACGGGACTAGATACAATGATTTATTGTTAGGGCTTGTTACGGCAGTTTATGTCTACTCCTACTACTACGGGACTAGATACAATGATTTATTGTTAGGGCTTGTTACTGCAGTTTATGTCTACTCCTACTACTACGGGACTAGATACAATGATTTATTGTTAGGGCTTGTTACTGCAGTTTATGTCTACTCCTACTACTACTACGGGACTAGATACAATGATTTATTGTTAGGGCTTGTTACTGCAGTTTATGTCTACTCCTACTACTACGGGACTAGATACAATGATTTATTGTTAGGGCTTGTTACTACAGTTTATGTCTACTCCTACTACTACGGGACTAGATACAATGATTTATTGTTAGGGCTTGTTACTGCAGTTTATGTCTACTCCTACTACTACGGGACTAGATACAATTATTTATTGTTAGGGCTTGTTACTGTAGTTTATGTCTACTCCTACTACTACGGGACTAGTTACAGTGATTTATTGTTAGGGCTTGTTACTGCAGTTTATGTCTACTCCTACTACTACGGGACTAGATACAATGATTTATTATTAGGGCTTGTTACTGCAGTTTATGTCTACTCCTACTACTACGGGACTAGATACAATGATTTATTGTTAGGGCTTGTTACTGCAGTTTATGTCTACTCCTACTACTACGGGACTAGATACAATGATTTATTGTTAAGGCTTGTAACTGCAGTTTTGGAAAACAATTGTTCTATCTGCGATTACGTTATAAATAAATTATTTTCTACGTTTACACTTGTCTGCGTGTACTAAATACCAGTAACTGGCCGATCACAGTTTCTCAAAAAACTATAGGGCCTTGGACGAACAAATTGAATGAATGACTATCTTTTATTTCCTAAAAATGTACAATACAAACACAGGTAATATTTTAAATATAAATAGCACGATACAGAAAAAAAAATACAGAACTTTAATTAAAGGAAACTGGCCTACAAGGGCAAAAACCCTGTGCGTAGGCCACAGTTGCTACTATAAAACCAAAGGAATAATTAATTGTTGGGATTTACAAAAGAATAATAATTTCATAAATATAAAATCATATGAGAATAAAGAGAGAGAGAAAGAGTTAATCAAAAATTAAAATTAAAACACTGAACTGCTTAGCTTATTGTAAACGGTAGTGGTGTGAATAAGGATGCTTTGGGATAGGGGGATGAGGTTAGTTATGATCCTGGGCACAAACATTCTGTTTAGGCTATAGATGCGCACTAAGAAAGGATTATTATATATTACATATTCCAAAGACCTGAAGTATGGAAGATAATAAATAGTGTGACACTTAACATACGATTTTATTTTTTTATCAATCTAAAAGAACAATTGAACAGGAAAATTACAAATTTTTAATCGAAAAACTTACATAAAAACTGTATAACATTTTCTGTTTCGGTACTGCTTTGTATTCCTTTGTCATATTTTAAAGTAAATGATCAGAAATGTTTGAAACATTTTTATCTTGGATATTTATATGTCCCAAAACAGTGTCACGGTTGAGTAGAGGCAGACACTGTCCATAGTAAGACTCACCTCACCGTACACCGCAAAGTACTAAAAATATAAGATGAGAAAATTCTAACGTGCAAAAATATACGGTTAAATAATCATGTTTTGCTTTGACATTTTTTACAAAAACTCGCAGCGATTATAGTAATAATGTATGGTACTTATAGCTACTGATTTATAAAAGTGATAATTTATAAACATCCCATTACAAAAATTCATTTCATATTAGTTTCTAAGTGGGATATGATTTATATTTGACCTCATTATCAAAGGAGCGTTTATACTAATGCTCCACATATCAAGTTGTTCTAAACATAATAATAGACTGTAATTATCTGTACCATTGTATCAGATGCTAGGAGACAATGGTTACAGTTCCTTCACATTTCCGTTTATGGATGGTCACTAGAGCTCTAGCCACCTGCCTTGCTATAATGTGTCAAGGCAGTAGTTAGCTCTAGTGTCCATTAATCCCAATGATCGATGTATGATACAAGACATCTGATGCTAAGAGACAATGGTTACAGTTCCTTCACATTTCCGTTGATGGATGGTCACTAGAGCTCTAGCCACCTGCCTTGCTATAATGTGTCAAGGCAGTAGTTAGCTCTAGTGCCCATTAATCCCAATGATCGATGTATGATACAAGACATCTGATGCTAAGAGACAATGGTTACAGTTCCTTCACATTTCCGTTGATGGATGGTCACTAGAGCTCTAGCCACCTGCCTTGCTATAATGTGTCAAGGCAGTAGTTAGCTCTAGTGCCCATTAATCCCAATGATCGATGTATGATACAAGACATCTGATGCTAAGAGACAATGGTTACAGTTCCTTCACATTTCCGTTGATGGATGGTCACTAGAGCTCTAGCCACCTGCCTTGCTATAATGTGTCAAGGCAGTAGTTAGCTCTAGTGCCCATTAATCCCAATGATCGATGTATGATACAAGACATCTGATGCTAAGAGACAATGGTTACAGTTCCTTCACATTTCCGTTGATGGATGGTCACTAGAGCTCTAGCCACCTGCCTTGCTACAATGTGTCAAGGCAGTAGTTAGCTCTAGTGTCCATTAATCCCAATGATCGATGTATGATACAAGACATCTGATGCTAGGAGACAATGGTTACAGTTCCTTCACATTTCCGTTGATGGATGGTCACTAGAGCTCTAGCCACCTGCCTTGCTACAATGTGTCAAGGCAGTAGTTAGCTATAGTGTCCATTAATCCCAATGATCGATGTATGATACAAGACATCTGATGCTAGGAGACAATGGTTACAGTTCCTTCACATTTCCGTTGATGGATGGTCACTAGAGCTCTAGCCACCTGCCTTGCTATAATGTGTCAAGGCAGTAGTTAGCTCTAGTGTCCATTAATCCCAATGATCGATGTATGATACAAGACATCTGATGCTTAGAGACAATGGTTACAGTTCCTTCACATTTCCGTTGATGGATGGTCACTAGAGCTCTAGCCACCTGCCTTGCTATAATGTGTCAAGGCAGTAGTTAGCTCTAGTGTCCATTAATCCCAATGATCGATGTATGATACAAGACATCTGATGCTAGGAGACAATGGTTACAGTTCCTTCACATTTCCGTTGATGGATGGTCACTAGAGCTCTAGCCACCTGCCTTGCTACAATGTGTCAAGGCAGTAGTTAGCTCTAGTGCCCATTAATCCCAATGATCGATGTATGATACAAGACATCTGATGCTAAGAGACAATGGTTACAGTTCCTTCACATTTCCGTTGATGGATGGTCACTAGAGCTCTAGCCACCTGCCTTGCTATAATGTGTCAAGGCAGTAGTTAGCTCTAGTGTCCATTAATCCCAATGATCGATGTATGATACAAGACATCTGATGCTAAGAGACAATGGTTACAGTTCCTTCACATTTCCGTTGATGGATGGTCACTAGAGCTCTAGCCACCTGCCTTGCTATAATGTGTCAAGGCAGTAGTTAGCTCTAGTGCCCATTAATCCCAATGATCGATGTATGATACAGGACATCAGATGCTAAGAGACAATGGTTACAGTTCCTTCACATTTCCGTTGATGGATGGTCACTAGAGCTCTAGCTACCTGCCTTGCTATAATGTGTCAAGGCAGTAGTTAGCTCTAGTGTCCATTAATCCCAATGATCGATGTATGATACAAGACATCTGATGTTAGGAGACAATGGTTACAGTTCCCTCATAGTTTTTTAATTAGCGTAATAATTAGCATGTACAGTACAATTAAACGTCACACAACACAAATTTATTACAAAGTAAGCACAAAATGTACAAATATATTACAATACAAGTACAAAATGCACAGATATTATGGTGATCGATTTCGGTGAATCACGCTCACCTTCCTCAGACCACAGGGATTCACAAAAATGGGCGTGGTTCACCGAAATCGATCACCATAATATCTGTGCATTTTGTGCTTATATTGTAATAAGGTTTCTTTATATTACCGTTGACGGATGGTCATAAGACAATAGTAAATAATATTGGTCGCAAGAAACTAAAAACAAATCAAACTCTTCTGGCCAAAATTCATTTGGAAATGAAATAATTTAAAATGTATTATTCATAATTGACAAATTGTTTAACATCTCAGAAGGTATACCATTTGACCATAAGTCGAAAGCAATAAAAAATAAATGTAAAACATATTTCCAATCCTAAATACAGTTCATGTATCCCTTCGTCATTGAATGACTTATAATTAACTGTAGCATACAGTCAGAACATAAGAATGTAAAACTGTATTTTCACCCATCTCTCTAAGTACGTCTACCTACATTTATTCGTTTTCATTTTCTTTTTTACACTGCTTATTAACTTCACTTGTTTTTTTACGATCTTGTAGACACGTTCCTAAACAGTATTCAATGAGAAAGGTGCTCACTGTTTACTCAATTAAAATTGGAAAAATTGAACTTCACAATTCATAGTCCGAAGTCTTGGTCATTAAGATTTTTTATGCCTAATGTTATTGATGTAAATGTATAACATACATCGGTAGTTCCATGTGTTTTGAAACTATATAACATTATGATTACTGTATACTGTATAATAATAAATGTCAAGTTATAAAATTGTTTTGCAGAAATTTTAGAGGTATAAAGATTTTGTATCTGGGGATAGGATGAAACAACATGGCTGGAAAATTTAAATAATCAAACCTAGAACAACTGTTGACTTAGGGGTTTCTAGAACAAAAAACCGCAAGCATGCATAAACCATAACTTTCAATTTTAAACTGAGATTTAAATATTTTCTTCATAATCGAAACAGTGTGCTAAGGTTACAACGTTACTTCTCGGTCTACACGTTCTAGGAGCAGATTAATAGAGCAGAGTTAACCTGGCGTGGGAGGATGGCACGGCCTTAAAGTTTCACTCGACACTAATCATCCAGTTAAGAAGTTAACCACAAACTGTTATCAGTTAGGATTACGGGGTAAGTTAGCGTGTTAGGATTCAACTTGATTTAGGAACCGTGCTTTAAAGTTAGTTTCCATCTTAGTTTCACTAAACTAGCTCAAATTTAATTTTATGAAAACCGTAACATCTTTATATTTTATCTATACTTTATTTTTCCGTGCATGAAATCTATCTTTCAAAAGCTCGAATTCGTAAGGTCTTGAACATTCTAACACACTATATAGTACTAGTGATTTTATTTATAAATTAAAATTAATTTGAAATATTAAATTAATCAAAATTTATTTCAGGCAAAATTACAAATAAGTTTATTACTGTACAAAAAAGAGTTTAAGTCAATAGGTTGGTTAAAACATACTTATACAGTGGTTCAATTAATTATCTGACTGTCAGTCAGTGGGTCGATTATTAAGTTAACTATTAGGTAGATGAATACTTTATTCAGTCGATTGGTTAATCAGGTATGTGAATTAGTTTATCATTAGGTCGGGAGGGGAGTATATCTGCCATGAGAGGGGTAGTCCAACCACGTATGTTTCATTAGCCCTCTGCAGTGTGGCTTGGTATGTCAGTCTTCTGACCAAACATACGCTAACAAAGGAGGCCAATGCTTGTGGACATCTTAAATGTCAACAAACTATTACCGTGATTCCTCACTTAAATTCGTGTTGTAAACAACGAATATGAAGTTCCCAGTTATCTGTAGATAAATCTACAAATCATAATAAAATGATTTATGAATTAACGAGAGGATTTATGAACATTTTAAAATATATTCAGCTACTTCTCTGAATACGTAATATTTTCTGTTCTAAAACTAGTTTTAAAGTCAGATGCTTTAAATATAATCTGATCCACAAAATATTTATCCTAATTGTAGGATGAGTACCAACATGTGTCCATAATGAGCTCCGCAATATAACATCTAGACACTACCACCCTTCTGCGCACAGTTACAACTGAAGTAAACCCGCCCACCCACCCTTCAAACACATACGACTGACCGTAACCACAGTTTGCCTACACTTGATGAACGCGACAAATCACTCAGCACACACGAGATCTGGAACTACGAATGGTAATATGGTTTTTTACATGCAAGTCTGTACTTCACTATGGAAACAAATTGTAAGGACTTTTATTTCAAAAATAAAAAAAGTCTTTTTTCTTTCAAAATCCCACTTTTAAACAACGAAGATTCTTCTTTGCAGACTTTCCCAAATATTTACGTTCACTTGAACCTACTTTTTTATTTATATATTTTCAGACAAAGCTCGATATTATAAGACTCCCCACTGCTAAGGATTTCATTTGATCATTTTTACACTGCAAATTGTTATCTTCGCAATTTGATAATTAATGTGTATAATTGTAAGTATTCACTCTAATCATTCAAATTAGCTTTGTTTGTTGAAAATTATTCATTTAATACTAATAATATTGTTATTTATCTATCCAAAATAACACATGTACTAAAGTAATTAAGAGATTAATGGCGGTGTACCATCAGATTGTCAACAAAACAAAAATGTTTTTATTAATTAATACAGCTAAACACCTTTTTAAAAAATACGTTTTGTTCCTGTGCCAGAAGTGGTAGACAAGACACCAAATAACATTGTTTTTTTTTTACGTAATTCATTTTATACACGAAAAATGCTTAAGATTTACAAATAATGGATAACGTGGTGAGTAATATAAAAATAAAAATAAATTACCTCTGTCAACAGTTCAAATTTGTTGTAATGTGTATGACGATCGTTTCAACATAATTATGCCATCTTCAGATACAATGCCATAAAGGTTTCAATGAACTTTATAAACAAAAATAGTATAAATTTACATTTAAAAAAATATATAGATGATGTATCTGTTATAATAACAATATTATTATTATTATGTTATTATAACAGTTAAGTCAAACAAATAGGTAAACATTATTTCTATAACTGATATACTAAAAACTAAACTCCGTCAATTACGTAATCCTAGACACTGTAGAAATATTTTTATAGGAGGCTTTTAGTTTTCTCTTGAAAATGACAGGGTACTCTAACTAAAGAGACAAAGGCGGTTTGTTAAACAACACTAAACAGTTGAAATAACAATGCCTTTGAATAATGTTATTGAATTTACCGGGATTTTAATGTTAAATTTGTTTCGAAAATTATAAAATCGGAAGCAGATTTGATAAGACTATTTGGATTGTTTTTTTACAAATGTAACACATTCTGAAATATAAATTGAGGGAACTGTGAGGCTCCTTTAATGAACTGAAAGAATGTTTAAATAATTGATGTCTTGATAAACCATGGACTTTTTTGTAACTGGGACAAAAAAAAATTGTATCCTGCCTCTCACACCCTCATATCGGCACCGCATATACCAGGTGAGGATATATCATACCACAGTAAGCTGTCATCAAAATATCGAATCCAGGAAACTTGGAAAACTGACGCAAAAGGAAAATGCCAGAACTCATCCTTCTACATACGGCGCTCACATGGGTGCGAAGGAGAGATAGCTATCAATCATCAACCCTTAGACCTTTGTGTGATCTTTGGATTCAACTTATCCACGAACAAATTTGAATGAGCTGTTCGTTAATTGTGTTATAAAACGTGTTTTCCAAAAGTTGTTGTTGACATTCTAATGAGCTGTTCGTCAATTATGTTATAAAACGTGTTTTCCAAAAGTTGTTGTTGACATTCTAATGAGCTGTTCGTTAATTGTGTTATAAAACGTGTTTTCCAAAAGTTGTTGTTGACATTCTAATGAGCTGTTCGTTAATTGTGTTATAAAACGTGTTTTCCAAAAGTTGTTGTTGACATTCTAATGAGCTGTTCGTTAATTGTGTTATAAAACGTGTTTTCCAAAAGTTGTTGTTGACATTCTAATGAGCTGTTCGTTAATTGTGTTATAAAACGTGTTTTCCAAAAGTTGTTGTTGACATTCTAATGAGCTGTTCGTTAATTGTGTTATAAAACGTGTTTTCCAAAAGTTGTTGTTGACATTCTAATGAGCTGTTCGTTAATTGTGTTATAAAACGTGTTTTCCAAAAGTTGTTGTTGACATTCTAATGAGCTGTTCGTTAATTGTGTTATAAAACGTGTTTTCCAAAAGTTGTTGTTGACATTCTAATGAGCTGTTCGTTAATTGTGTTATAAAACGTGTTTTCCAAAAGTTGTTGTTGACATTCTAATGAGCTGTTCGTTAATTGTGTTATAAAACGTGTTTTCCAAAAGTTGTTGTTGACATTCTAATGAGCTGTTCGTTAATTGTGTTATAAAACGTGTTTTCCAAAAGTTGTTGTTGACATTCTAATTTCTCTTTAATTTAACTGGTTATTCTATATTGTAAATTAATATTTGTACACATTATCAGCATGATGGATACTGAATGGCTAAACAGAATTCCGCTTAAGGGTAGGAGTTTAGAATATGCATATGTCAACGAATTCCCTTACTCAAATGTTAAGTGAGTCTAACATTGTAAGAAATGTATGATTTAAAAGATTGGTTTCGATTTTAAAATATTACTAGGGATAAATGGGGTATTTAAAGGCTAGCACTTTTTATCCTTACCTCACTCAGTGGCTGTGTGGTCTACTATATGATATATACTGTAGCAGTCTGTACTAGTTTTTAACTAAGATTTTACCTAAAAAGGCATTCTTCAGTTTAATAACGTTACATCCATGGAGAACATCTCATAAAGAACAACGCTTCCATTAACCTATACTATTATACTGTCGTTTTACAATGATATTCTACATGGACACAAACGTTCGAGGGCATGGGTAGAAAAAAGAACTTCATGGTCACTCTTCAATTACAATCACAGATCGCTGCCACTGGCTCAATACAACGTATTAAGTAAAGTCTAGACTGCTGATGTCACCAAAATGATAATGTGTGATAAACGTCAAGTCACTCTCCAAAATGTTACTCGCGTCGACCTGCCACATGTACGGTAGTGGAAGGCCAAGCATGGCCAACCTCACTACAACGGACCAACTACGTGACGTCACTACACCTTCGCTGTTTCCGCTGGTACCCATGTGAAGTCACTTGCCAAAACGTTACTCAATCAACACAATACGTACAGTCGCGTCGACCTGCCACATGTAATGGAAGGCCAAGCATGGCCAACGTCACTACAACGGACCAACTACGTGACGTCACAACACCTTCGCTGTTCCGCTGGTACCCATGTCAAGTCACTTGCCAAAACGTTAATCAATCAACACAATAGTGTACAGTTACGTCGACCTATCACATACAGTGTTATGTAAAGCATATCTCGCTATTTTTAAGCCATGATTAAATAATGATTTAAAAATAGAAAATCATTATTTTCTATAATATATATCGATATATAAGTTACAATGGTAGTAACTAGTGAACTACGGTAAAAAAGTAAAAAACGGTACCCATCGATTTTATATATATCGATGGGTACCGTGGGTATTATTATAAACATCGATGGGTACCATGGGTATTCTTATATTCATCGATGGGTACCGTGGGTATTCTTATATACATCGATGGGTACCGTGGGCATTCTTGTATACATCGATGTGTAAACCCCACAACCATAACTAACTGTGCAGTTCAGTGGATTGGAAAGCCTGGAAATGTACTCATATCTTGGAGTCCTACTTTTGCTACCCGAATGCATACAATGCACTCTGTTTATTTTGAAAGCAAAGTATTGCTTGTATTTAAGCTTTCTAAATAATATTGTAAATATTTTAACGCTTTTTAATGGAAGTTATATTTTCTTGGATATTCGTCAACACATACATATCACACTTGAACTTCTGTAATTTTACGTAAGCATTTTCAATTCATATAATTTACGTACAAAACGTTTCATAATTCAATTCAATTAATAGCAAAACTTATTGAAAAATATTCAGTATCTTCAGAGTAACTATTGATTAATTTATGATGACTTGCTAATAAGTAAACAACTGTCATAAATGTGGATTATAAATATGTAAATAAACCACCTTCATGCATGAGTTACTGTAAAGCCTGGCTACTCACACTGATTTATACTTCCAGTTCACAATTTCGCATTTCCATGAATATCTGAGTCTCCAGCTTACCTGAAATCAAACAATGAATTATATTAAAGCTATTGAACACAAAATGCTGACAGTCCTGTTCACCTTAATACCTCAAAACCACTCTTCTCGATACCATATTGGTCTTTGTCAAACAACACCCACACAAGTATCCAATAGAGTATTTAGTCCACCCTTCCCCTCGCTCTTCTCTCGACAAATTCTGTTCTTCTAGACCCTTTCAATTCCCAACTATACAAATTTCATTATTTACAAAAACAATAGCTAGAACTTTTTTCAAGTTAACGATCAGTTAGTTCGATCTGCGGTGTATTACTGCCTCTTGTCGTGATGAGGTGTATTACTGCCTCTTGTCGTGATGAGGTGTATTACTGCCTCTTGTCGTGAGTATTACACACAAAGTTATACTCAAACTATAAAAGTATAATATAAAACTTCTATAAATAGTATAAATATAGTAACCCCTAGAACTTCTACAATATAAAAGTTCAGATTATAGAAACATTTTGATTTTAGCTACCATATCATATTCATAATTTACGTGAAAAATAAATCAACAACCGAAAAATTATCATTATTTCAGTATATGGTGACTATGAACAGTGTATAATTATAATAATTTTATACTGAGCTATAGCTATTAGCTAACCCACCCATACACTTACGGTGTTAATGACCCACCCGCCCACCCAAACACGTACAGTGGTATTGACCCACCCGCCCATTCATAAAAGTACTGTGGTATTGGTATACTGTGGTATCAATACCACTGTACGTGTATGGGTGGGCGGGTGGGTCAATACCACTATACGTGTATGGGTGGGCGGGTGGGTCAATACCACTGTACGTGTATGGGTGGGCGGGTGGGTCAATACTACTGTACGTGTATGGGTGGGCGGGTGGGTCAATACCACTGTACGTGTATGGGTGGGCAGGTGGGTCAATACCACTGTACGTGTATGGGAGGGAGGGGGAGGGGTGTAATAAGGTGTATTACTGCCTCTTGTCGTGATGAGGTGTATTACTGCCTCTTGTCGTGATGAGGTGTATTACAGCCTCTTGTCGTGATGAGGTGTATTACTGCCTCTTGTCGTGATGAGGCAGTTGAGTAATGAGAGTTTTTTTTTGATATTTTAATTGACAATTTCGTGAGTATATACGCGTATTAAATAAATTCTATACGATAAAGTATACAGTTGGTAGGTTCAATAGTGCGGTTTATCGTAAAATACTTTTGAATATTCCTGAAACAACGATTTATCAATACAACTAGTGCTATGTTAACAAAATTATATACTGAGTTATGCTGCAATTTTTTATAAGATAAGTAGATGCTTATTTACAATTTTATGTTGTATAAAAAGATTATGGTAACTGAAGTATATTTATGTGGTTACGTTAAACAGCTTAGTTATGTTACAATAGATGCTATGTACAAATGATGTAACAGAAAGCAAAGGAGGTGAAGTACTCCATTTTACAATACTCCGTTTTTGAGTACGATGTTCTCCTAATGAATTTGTTTATCAATGTATATAATATTTCGTATTACTGAATAAATATATACCATTTTGGGCAAAAACCTGGAATACATTTATTAATTTTTAAAACGATTGAAATAAATGTAATGAAAATATGCAGTTATGTACTATTCCTTATATCAAACCTTTAGACATATTTTACTTGTTTTTGGTATACCCAGGAGATGGCCTATGAAAGAAGTCTTAGACATTTTAAATGTAAGCCTACCTTGACTTATATCTCATTTTAAAGGTTTGTTGGTACAATACAAAAGAGCAAACATAAGGTAAAAAGGATGACCCTGTCAGAGAATACAGGCACTTAAAGAATTTAATGTCAGGGTTGGGCAAAAGTCTGGACTATATTTATTAATTTTAAAACTATTAAAAGAAATGTAATTAAACTTTGTAGTTATGTACATATACTTATACCAAACATTGATACATATTTTATTTGTTTTTCGCATAGCCAGGGCCCATGAAGGAAGTCTTGAACATTTTACTTTTTGAAGTACATTTTACTACTAATGTATGAAGTAAATGAACGAAATGTATGTTTACATGTGTTACCCTTATAGAAAACTTACTTTTGTAATTTTCCTACTTTATTGTTTGCTAGCTTTATCAGAGAAGACGAAAATAAAATACACCTCTAGGTCTCTTATACCAATTGCTTTATGTATGATTGATATATACATATAGACTATTGTTTATCAATATATACAGTGCATATCAATTTTAATTTTGAAATTTACATTTTTCTATTATATTGTATTTTTTAAATGGGCTAACAGTGTGATCTTGAACACCATAAGTCTTACTTAAACTTTAAATGTAGAATCTTACCTTGTTTTTAGACAATTATTTCAAGATAAAAATTTCATTTTTTTAACTGCCACCATTAACTTGTTTTTTAACTATCGGTAAAATTTGGTGTTTTTTTCGGAGCACCCTATATTTTTATTGTTTTACATAGAAATAGTAACTTTAGTATATATATATATATATATATTTTTTTTTTTTTACTGTTTTTCGGTATTTTGCTTAATATCACAGATATGGACCTCAAAATGTTCAGATTCCTTATGGAGTTTACCATTGAGATATCAACATTTTTGAATATGCATTTTTTTAATATTATAATCTGCAATCATTAAAACTTACATTTGGAAAATGTATGTTTTGCTATTATTTTTTCGTGATTAAATATCATAGTGTATTAAATTATAACACATAGGAATTGAAACAAATATGTTTCTATTTGTAACAGATAAATTGATATTGGCAGCACTGTTACCATTATCAGCTGTTTTAGTCCACTTCCAATACAGCTGTGGATCTGTACTGTTCTAACTTGCTGTATGTTTTACAAACTTATTCTTATTGTTTATTTTACTATAAAGTGTTTTAAATTAATAGAGACCACAATAGGTTTAATATTACTTTTTAATATTATTAGTACACATGAATTATTCCCTTAAATAAACAATAAATATTTTATGAACAAAAATAATGATATTCATCGTCTTTATATTAATTAAATTAATGATATTAACAAATGTATAGGCCTACTAAAACTTTTGTTATCTCCATGGGTAAGCTCTATAGGGAATCTATCTATACATTTTGAACCCTCATATCTAAGTTATTAGGCAAAATACCGAAACACTACAAAGAATAAAAAAGTATTAATGTTACTATTTCTACCTAAAATAATAATAAAATAAAGGGTGTTCCACAAGAAAACACAAAGTTTACCGCCACATCGAAAAATGGTTGCAGTTATTTAAATTTTGAAATAAGTATTCCTTGGACATTAAGGATATCAATTAATAACTTTCTCTAAAAACAAGGTTAGGTGGAGAATCAATTTAATGTCTGTTGTCAGACTTGTGATTTCCGAGATCAGAACGGTGGCCAATTTAAAACCACTGAACATTTATATATAATAATTTAATAATGTTTATTAAGCACAGCATTCCCGGCTCGGCAGCCTATATATGTTATTTATTATAGCGCAAATAAAATTGAATTGTACAGAAATTAAAATGAAAATACCACCACAATCCAACAACTATTTTTCTTGCTTCAATTTAAATATTTTACTGTACAAAATTATGTCCACATTACCATTAATACGTTCAAAGTTTACAGTACTATACAATATGTGACGGTGAAACTTAGTTTAATATAATTAATTCAATAACTGCATCATAGACGCATTATTTTGTTCTTAATAAATGGTATATGTGTACCTGTATTAGACCAACATTTAGAACTTTTACGCCTAATAGAAATGTTTGTGCTTGATAATACAAAATTATTACCACTCTATTTTGTAAATGCAATAAAATTAATGTATTGAGCCGCCATGTTAGATGTAGTGAGACCACCTTTACACCTCCCTACGTCAAACTGTTGCCACGGGAGACTGTGGTCAATAATTAATCTGAAAAAAAACTGTATATACTGAGATACTGGTTGGTTTCGGAAAAACTTACTTATTTACCTTGTCTGTGAAAAAATATTTATGTATTTTTTTACCTAGTTGTAATAAAAAACCTTCCATTATTGTTGTACTTTCACCGTAGACTGTACAAGTATCACAGCCGCTACCATTCAAGTAATAGTTGAGGAGACTGTACCCATTCGGCTCTGCCGATTATTTGATGTTTAACATCAAACAGTCTGTCTGTCATTAGGGCCAATCATGCATTGACCCACATACTGTACACTATGTGCACAGTATGTGGGTCCGTTCATGATTTACATGACATAATCAACACAAAGGAAGGTTTTTATGAAACAGTTAAATGATCATATTGTTCTTTTTGCGGGTATTAAATAATTTGTGCCTGTCATTAATGTCGTTAATTACGTTATCAGGGATATAAGCTAATGGCTCTCTCAATTTGTAAATTATATATATATATATATATATATATATATATATATATATATATATACTGACCATACTGATAATAAGTTATGCCCTCGGTCAAGTTGGAAACATTGTAGAACGGTGAACATAGAAACATGAAAGAGCGGTCGTTGTTCCGAACGGTGGTCTGCCGAACCGTTCTTATGAATGGCAATAACATGTAGGTGGCTGCACAACAACGACACGGAACGGCACCGCACATGGTTAGTGAAGAAGGCTCTTCCTCACGAGTAGTTCCGAACGGTGGTCTGCCGAACCATTCTTGTGAATGGCAATAACATGTAAGTGGCTGCACACCAACGACACGGAACAGCACCGCACATGGTTAGTGAAGTAGGCTTTTCCTCACGAGTAGTTCCGAACGGTGGTCTGCCGAACCATTCTTTGAATGGCAATAACATGTAAGTGGCTGCACACCAACGACACGGAACAGCACCGCACATGGTTAGTGAAGAAGGCTCTTCCTCACGAGTAGTTCCGAACGGTGGTCTGCCGAACCATTCTTTGAATGGCAATAACATGTAAGTGGCTGCACACCAACGACACGGAACAGCACCGCACATGGTTAGTGAAGAAGGCTCTTCCTCACGAGTAGTTCCGAACGGTGGTCTGCCGAACCATTCTTGTGAATGGCAATAACATGTAGGTGGCTACACACCAACGACACGGAACACCACCGCACATGGTTAGTGAAGAATGATCTTCCTCACAAGTAGTTCCACCGGCTAAATACGTGCACCAAGTAATCCACGACTTCATTTACGGCACTGAAACAGCAAAACTCCGCCAGTACTGTCGCCGAAATAGCTTACGACTCTCTCTATCTGGTTAGTACAAGGACCATAATGAAGTGGATGGTGCTACAGTTCCGAAATAATTAAATCACTATAAGAACATTAATTGTTAAACACATTGGCAGAGATCTGAATACAATCAGTTAATCATAAAAGTGTATGCATGTGTCTACCAGCATTTTTATTCTATACTCTGTGTTTCCACTCCTGATTATTCCTCTTTCGATTGAATCTTTTTTCGGTTGTAAATCTTAACTTTTTACATTCAAACTAACAATTTTACTGTTTTACTGTTAAGAATCGAATTTTTTTTGTTATGTAATGTGAAATATTATGAAAATGTTGAAATCTGTTTAATCAAACTCTAATAGATTATCTTATTATAACGGCAACTATCAACGGATCTCTGAGAATAAGTGTAAGGCATCTCGATTTATAGTCAGAACATTTTCTATGAGGACAAAATACAACAAAAATGTTTGTATATTGAAAGAATGCGTTAACCATGGCTAATTAAACTAACATATCTAACACAATGAAATGTGATCTAACAAAAAAAATCTAACCTAAGAAAAATACGTATTTGAACAAAACATACTCTCGTCTGTTGCCCTCCTGTTAGTTAGAAGCTTGACATTGTCTGTATTCCTAGAGGACAGTTGCTAACACATAACTGAAAATATCCTTAACAACTTTTAATTGATAGTAATGTAAATTACTAAACTGTCAAAAACCTTGAAATAAATTTCTATTGTCAGGAAAAATAGTAATGATACTATATCTAACATAAGAAATTTGCTAGTACGAAGGACTAGTACATATTTATACACGTTTGATATCATTATCATTTCCATATTGAGAACGTCATTAAATGTTGAAAAATAATTAATACCACTGTGTTAAAAGATATTAACATTATTTAATATCTCACAAAAACAAATACAAAATGTATCATTAAAATCTTCTTTTGTGAGTCTAATGTAAATCATGAACGGACCCCCAAGCTGTACAGTATGTGGGTCAAGGCTTGATTGGCCCTAATGACAAATCGTTTGATATTGGACATCAAATAATGGACAGGCCGAACGGGTGAAGTCTCTGCAGAGCCTTGGGAAGCTTATACAAGCTTACATGAATGGAATCTACGCTATGAGATGGTTTAGTAAGATTCTAACATTATTGTGAACATTCGCTATCGTTAGTGTGATTTTAAATGTTCAAAGTTTTTTTTTAATATGTAATTGAAACACGTAAATTAAGTTACTGTTCTTTTTAGTTTTAACTAGATACTATTCTATGTGCTAGGTTTTAGGCCATTCCTGAGTCCACACACTACTAGAGAAGTCTGGGGTGTCCATGTTGGGTGGTGATCATTGTGCGGATGTTGTGTGGGGGAGATAACTGAGTATCAGGCTTGTCAATTAGCTGAAAATCAGACCAGCACTACGTGGTTCAGATTCCTCGTAAAGCTGTAGGTCCCTTAATTGCCCTGGCTGTTGGGCTATTAATGAATTGCCCTTTCTGAGGAACAGTTGAACTCAGTTAGTAACCAGACTACACTCATCCACACTCATCCTACACTCATATAACCATTCATATTCGCCTTAAAATACCAACAACGTTGCGTTGGCGTCTCATATGTAAGAATGTAAAAATATATACAAATATTAAAGTAAATCCGTACATGTTATATTTAATATTTACAAGAAGGAAGTGAAAAACTTGAATTGTCAAAGGTGACTTATATTACCACTAAGGAAGGAAATTACTTATAATGTTCTCTTTTTATACTTATCTATCTAACTTGCAATATTATGAGAAATTAATTCATTATTCATATAATTTTTTTCTTATATAACTTTACCAATTTTCCGTCATCAACAAAAGGCTTAAATTATTTTAAAATAATTAACAGTTATCTAAACAATATTTCAAAACACAAATATATTCTTTATAAATACTTTTAAGAGAACTGCTATGAACTACCTTAACTGTTCCTGTCATCCAGACAAGGAACTTGAGACAAATAGGGCAGCCTCCAAGGAATGGAATTGTGTGCCACTCAAAACTCTCTGATAAGACAATTTCATTTAAGGAGACAGGACAGTTTGTGACATTTCAATTTTTGCTGTGCATGGAGTTGTATTACAGTCAAGACTTTGAGGTAAACAGTTGTTATGTGTGAACGATCGATTTGTAAACAGACGATCAGCTGTTATTTATTTTAACTTAATTTATTCATATGTATGTTTCTAACATTTGTTTTCTGTTCAACAATAAGTTATGTTTTGGGAATAAAACAGTTCAGTTTTTCAGTTCACACTAACATGTTGTGTTTTTAAATTTTGTGACGAGGATAAGTATTTATTTTGTTTTGTTTTGTTTTTAGGTAGTTGTGTTTAGTTTAACAGTTTTCTTTTGTTTTAAACTCCTGGCTAACCACAGGGAGAACTATTTATTTACATAATTCATGATATAGTGCTAGAACGGAACTTTTACAATCATCAGTACATCTTACACCGGCAGGAAAGTTTCCTTGTTGGAGTCCTGCCATTCTTAGGTCAACAAGGTGGCGCCCTAATCCCTGGCTACTATTTATGAACTTGGAAACATTTATTTGGGTGATAACTACTAAAAACGTTTCCCTTATACTTGGCCTGTCTCTTAGAAGAACCCCACCTCTTCTCCCTGAGCTAGCAAAGTTTTATGCGGACAGGCGTGACAACTGGCGCACGAACGTGGGGCCTATGCTATAGATTTTGGGAACAAAAGAAGAATTAAGATATACTATCAGATTTTTTTTTAAAGCATATAGTGTCTTGTGTTTTTATATAAGTTTCTTGTAAAAAGTATATGCAATTTTCTGATTCACTCTGGAACTTGGTGTCAATTATAAACATGAATGTGTATTATCTTCGCAAGCATGAGGTAGAATATGAACTTAAGATCAGAGGTTTAAATACTGATGGTAATGCAAATGAACTTAGAAGGCGACTACAGCAAAGCATGGCTAATAATGAGGAAATTAGTGTAGCTGTGGTCAATTCCTTAGATGTTTCGCAGGAGCTGGAGGAATGTGAGGAAAAGCTTCAAGACTTATCGACTTGTGTTGTTGACTATGAGGGTAATTTTAATGACAATGAATACCACCGTATAGTTGCTCGCTTGTTTCATCTTTATTTGCGTATTGGTAGGATTCCAGTTGCTGCAGATGCTGACAACGACCAAGAGAGTGACAAATCGGAGTTACAAGCTAAAACTAAGGAAATAATAGACTCTCTTAAGGCCCAGTTTTCAGGTGGGAAAGGCGATCAGGTGGATACGGCTAAGGTTGTCATTCCTTCTACACATCTGTCTGCACCGTCCACAACCGATTGTGGGAAGGAAGGCGATAGTAATGCTGGTGGCCATGTTTTGCCTGCACTTCGTATTCTTAGTCTTCGTTCAGATGCTAATATGGAACATAATTTACCTGTACAGCGGCTCAGCCTACCTACTGAAATTAGGAAAGGGTCTGCGGTAGTTAACAGCTCAAATTCTGCGCATGTTGAGGAAGTAATGGATCCCAATCCTTTCAGGGAAACTTCTGGTCCTGGTGTCCGTCCTAAGTATGTTCCTGTTTACAAGTGGGGAATCAAGTTTGACAATAATGGATCTAGTGTTGCTGCCTTTTTGGAACGTGTTGAGGAACTGCGCAGAGCTCGCGGAGTTACTCATAGTGAACTTTTTGAATCAGCTGTTGATCTTTTCTCTGGCCCCGCTCTTGTTTGGTACAGAGCTTCTACCAGTAGGATTCACTCATGGACACAGTTATCTAGGGAACTGCGAGAGGTATTTCAGCCCCCTGACTACGACTTCCGACTTCAGCAAGAAATTTTCAACAGAGTCCAAGGAGAACAAGAATCTATTGACCTGTACATGGCAGCTATGGAAGGCTTGTACGGTAGGCTATCTGTCCGGATTCCAGAATCGACTCGTCTCTGGCCCAGATCTTTAATAATTTGCACCCACAGCTGCAGGACAGACTTGCATTGTTTGAAATTAAGAGTCTAGATGATCTGCGTTTTATGGGACGTCGAGCAGAAGCAGGTCGCTTGCGAACTTCAAGGCCTAGACCTTCTCCCAGGATTGATTCTGCATTGGAACCTGATCTAGCTTACTGGGAACCTCATCGGAATAGAAGAGTGGTCACAGATAGAGTAGCTACCGTGCAACATAAATTCTCTGGTAGCCATTCTGACATCACCTGTTGGAATTGTGGAACAGTTGGTCACCGGTTCAAAGATTGTCATAGGCCCAGGAGGAAATTTTGCTATGGCTGTGGAAAAGATGATACCTTAAAAAGAGACTGTGTTTCTTGCCGTCCAAAAAACTTGCAGAGCAGGGAATCAGTGAAGTAATTGAAGCTGATTCCCAGAAACATTCCACTACTAACCAATTAAGTTATTTTATTAAGAACCAAATCAATGATCCTAGGCCGTACTTATCTGTCCGAGTGTTTGGCAAAAAGACTACTGCTTTGTTGGATTCAGGAGCCTCGCATACCATTTTGGGCAAAGATGGGATGTGGATTATTGATACTTACCCTGCTCATCTTCACTTGACTAATGATAAATTTGTAGAAACTGCGGATGCACAGCGTCATGAGGTTAGTGGGTTCGTGGTCTTACCTATCACGTTGAAAGGAAGGACGGAGCATTTGAAGGTTTTGGTGGTGCCAACTTTACATCAGTCCTTGATATTAGGCATTGACTTTTGGGAAGCCATGCATATTGTTGCTGACTTTCACAATAGGGAGTGGCATTTTGCAAATTAACTGCGTACAGCATTTTGTAGCTCTGTTGATGGTATCAGATCAGAGGAGCATCTATCCGTAGACGAAAAGGCTAGGTTGAAGGAAATTGTGGACGGCTTTTTCAAGGACGAACCTAAAGTATTAGGCCGCACTGATCGAGTTCAGCATGTTATCGACACGGGAGATTCCCCAGCAATTAAACAACGGTATTTTCCGGTGTCACCAGCCAGACAAGCGCTTATAGACAAGGAATTGGCTCAAATGTTAGAATTGGGTGTAGTAGAGCCATCTAAGAGTGAATGGTCTTCTCCGATCTTCTTAATCGATAAGCCTGATGGCTCAAAGAGGTTTGTTGTTGATTTTCGCAAGGTTAATGCAGTAAGTAAAAAGGATGCCTATCCGTTGCCAAACGTAACCTCCATCCTTGACAGACTTAGGGATGCCAAATTTATCTCCAGTCTGGACATTCGCAGTGCCTACTGGCAAATTCCACTTGAAAAGGATAGCAAGGAAAAAACAGCCTTTACAATTCCCGGAAGAGGGCTGTTTCATTTCGTCACTATGCCCAATCTTTTATTGGACTTTGTGGTGCACCCGCTACATGGCAAAGATTCGTGGACAATGTGCTAGGTCCTGACTTAGAGCCATACGTGTTTGTCCATTTGGATGACATAATTATAGTCACACCCACTTTTCAGAAGCATCTAGATATATTGTCTGAAATATTTAAGCGAGTCCGTGAAGCTAAACTTACCTTGAATCAAGAAAAATGTAAATTTTGTAGAAGTGAGTTAAAATACCTGGGCTATGTAGTTAGTAAAGAGGGTCTACACGTCGACCCAGAGAAGGTGAAGGCCATTGTGGACCTTCCAGTTCCTAAGAATCAGAAGGAAGTCCGCCAAGTGTGTGGAACCGCATCGTGGTATAGGAGATTTATTCCAGATTTTGCCAGCAGAATGTACCCACTCACGTCTCTCCTCAGAAAACGTTCAAAATTTGAGTGGACCCAAGAGGCTGACCAAGCATTTCAGGACATTAAGGCTTGTTTAATCTCAGCTCCAATCTTGACATGCCCTGACTTCACTAAACCTTTCATTATCTCATGCGATGCTTCAGGCTATGGTCTGGGAGCCGTCCTTAGCCAGAGTAGTGGACAAGGCGAGGTGGTGGTTGCGTATGCCAGCCGAACTCTAACAAGACAAGAGCAGAACTACTCTGCTACTGAGCGCGAGTGCCTAGCTGTAATCTGGGCCATTGAGAAATTCAGACCGTACGTTGAAGACACCCGGTTCACAGTGATCACTGATCACTATAGTTTGTTGTGGTTAAATAACCTTAAAGATCCGGTTGGACGTTTAGCTAGATGGGCTACACGTTTGCAATCTTATGATTTTCAACTAGTCCATCGTAAGGGTAAGGAAAATATTGTGCCAGATATGTTGTCCCGCTCCATGCCTATTTCTGAAGAGGAGAAAAGCCCTGATTAGCCTACTGTGTTTGCAGTTATGGAAATACCAAATGAGGTGAAAGATCGGTGGTACAACAATATGTTGAAAAGAGTTAAAGAGCAATGTGACAGTTATCGTCAGTGGCGTATTGAAGGTAAGCAACTTTGGAAGAAAGTTGAAGGGCTTGACCCATCACTCGATGAAGATACTTGGCGACTGGTACTACCTAAAGAATTGCGATCTATGGCGATTGAAGGCTGCCACGCCCCACCAACATGTGGACACCAAGGCGTATTGAAGACCTTCAAGAGGATGCAACAAAGTTTCTATTGGCCGAAGATGAGGAAGGACATTGCTTCCTATATTTCAAAATGTCACGTTTGCCAATGTACCAAATATGACCAACAACGGCCAGCTGGCATGATGGGCAGTTACCGTGGTGTGGATGCCCCTTTCAAGATGTTGGCTGCTGATCTCATTGGGCCTCTACCTCGATCCATGAAAGGATTCAAATATCTCTCTGTTGTTACGGACACATTTACAAAATTTACAATTTTACGTCCTCTTAGAGCAGCTACAGCCAAACTTGTAGCGCAACACCTGGAAAATGATGTATTTCTAATGTTTGGGATACCAAAATATATCATTTGCGATAACGGTTCAGAATATATTGGAAGACCTGTGACCCAATTAGCAAGGAGTTATAACTGTAAGATACTGCTTAATGCCAGCCGACATCCTCAGGCAAACCCTGCTGAACGTGTGAATCGTGACATCGTGTCTATGCTACGAGCTTATGTGAAGGACAATCACCGTGATTGGGACAAATATATTCCACAGATTGGTTTTGCCTTGCGCACCGCTCATCACGAGTCCACAAAGCATACTCCTGCGTTCCTAAATTTTGGGAGGAAACTTGCCATTTCCGGTCCGGGTTTCGAGGTTCTGCAAGATGGGGATACTCCAGATATTGAAGATTGTCAGCAATATGGGGAAAAATTGAAGGAGCTAAAAGGTTTCTACCAAGAAGTTTCTGACAGACTTAAGGAAGCGCATATGAAGAATGCCAAGAGATACAACTTTAGGAGGAGACACGTAGAGTTTAAAGTTAATGACCTTGTGCTAAAAAGAAATTACCCTCAGTCGGATGCTTCTAAACACTTTTCGGCGAAGTTGGCACCCCGCTTTATTGGACCACTTGTTGTGACACGGAAAATCTCAAGTTTAGTATATTCTCTGGCCGATCTAAAAGGAAAAGCACTTGGTAACTGGCATGTCACTGATCTGAAGAAGTATGTTCAGGATTAGAAAATTTGGGAAATTTTCTGGAGGAAGGGGAGTGTTTGTGACATTTCAATTTTTGCTGTGCATGGAGTTGTATTACAGTCAAGACTTTGAGGTAAACAGTTGTTATGTGTGAACGATCGATTTGTAAACAGACGATCAGCTGTTATTTATTTTAACTTAATTTATTCATATGTATGTTTCTAACATTTGTTTTCTGTTCAACAATAAGTTATGTTTTGGGAATAAAACAGTTCAGTTTTTCAGTTCACACTAACATGTTGTGTTTTTAAATTTTGTGACGAGGATAAGTATTTATTTTGTTTTGTTTTGTTTTTAGGTAGTTGTGTTTAGTTTAACAGTTTTCTTTTGTTTTAAACTCCTGGCTAACCACAGGGAGAACTATTTATTTACATAATTCATGATATAGTGCTAGAACGGAACTTTTACAATCATCAGTACATCTTACACCGGCAGGAAAGTTTCCTTGTTGGAGTCCTGCCATTCTTAGGTCAACAAGGTGGCGCCCTAATCCCTGGCTACTATTTATGAACTTGGAAACATTTATTTGGGTGATAACTACTAAAAACGTTTCCCTTATACTTGGCCTGTCTCTTAGAAGAACCCCACCCCTTCTCCCTGAGCTAGCAAAGTTTTATGCGGACAGGCGTGACAAGTTACTCACCTCGGAATGTTTGGCAAGAAACCTGAGACAATTGGGGCAATCTCTATAGGACGGAACTGTGTGTCATTCAAAACTCTGTGACAAGACTCTCCCATTAAGGAGACAGGACAGTTCCTCAACTGTGAACGATTGGCAAGGAACTTGGGACAATTGGGGCAGTCTCTAAAGGACGGAACTGTGTGTCATTCAAAACTCTCTGACAAGACTCTCCTTTAAGGAGACAGGACCGTTGCTCAACTGTGAACGCTTTGCAAGGAATTTGGGACAATTGGGGCAGTCTCTAAAGGATGGAACTGTGTTCCATTCAAAACTCTCTGACAAGAAACTCCCATTAAGGAGACAAGACAGTTGCTCAACTGTGAACGCTTGGCAATGAACTTGAGACAATTGGGACAGTCTCTAAGGAGCGGCATTGTGTGCCACTCAAATCTTACTGACAAGATACTCGATTTAAGGAGACAAAAATGTTGCTCAACTGTAACGTTTGGTAAGGAACTTGATACAATTGGGGCAGTGTCTAAATTATGTAACTGCGTGTCACTGAAAACCCTGACAAGACACTCACTTTAAAGAGAATGACGGTTTCTCAACTTTTTTGTTATCATTAGAACGTTTGGCAAGGAACTTGGGACAAATGGAACAGTCGGTAAGGCACGGAATTGTGTGCAACTCAAAACTCTGACAAGACGGTCGCTTTAAGGAGGTAAGACAGTTGATCAACAGTTTCTGTCACCATTAAAACGTTTGGCAAGGAACTTGAGACAAATAGGACAGTCTAAGGAACTTTTTGCCACTTAAAACTCTCTGACTGGTAAGTTCGCAAGATATTCATTTATTTAGATATGTTTATATTTACACTGTATTCTAAACGTAATTTAATATAATTCTCGTTATCCTAGGAGATATGGATGAAAATGTCCTGCTTTAATTGTCGGGGTATTACTGTATATGATTATGAATTTTTAGTAGATTTTGAATGATACCATTATAAAAATATTTTAAAACAGTTCGTTTGATAAAACATGATTTTTTAAACAGAGTCGAGTCTAGTAACTGGGCATAAAGGCCGTAAACAGTTTCATTCTACTTAAGAAAATTGATTTTATATCATCATAATTATGAAGTATATGTCTAGTAAACAATGTAAACTAGATAAAGGTACAAAAATAACACTTGAATATGACCCTGTCAGGAATTAACCAATCTGTATAACATTAGTGATGCTCTTATGAAACACATTGCTCTTCAAATCGGTGACCATTCTAAAAAATTTAAAAATGTATATGAAATATAATTTATAAATATGTATATTTCTGTTAACTAGGTTTTTTAGATTCATCAAGACAAGCAGGTAATAGGAATCTGTGAATTAGACTTAGCCAAGTCACAAAATATCAATATTTGAAACTAAGAAACAAATATTTTCATTCTTTTAATAGCTATTTTTGAAAACTAACAAGAAAATTCCAACGATATACATACCTGATCATTTCCTATATGTTGAAGATCTGTGCGGGGAACCTATCAGACAGAGCAAGGGTAAGAACCAATACAATTACAATCTGAACTACTCATGCTACAATTTCTGACCCCTTAGCATTCCTGCACACAAGCCTACATCTAATTCGCTCTACTGACTTCACTTAATTTAAAGGACTGCTCTTAATTTCTTAAGTTATTCTACAGGGGTTTGAAAGGACTATTTCCTTGCTTCTCCCTTCACCTTTGAGTTGTCAATAACTTAATCCAGTTCACCATACAAAAAACATTTTTTACTATGTCAATCCCTATTTGTGGTCGTTTGCCCTTTGACAAACAGAAACGTTCAGACTATCAAATATTAGAGGACTTTGGTTAATATTTGTTGGTTAATAATTTTGGTTAACAACAAAGAAAATTGTGTAAATGTCTTTTATAAATACGTCCCTTTATAATAAAACTCCTGTAATAAAAATCCAGATATATTTCCTAAATAACTGAACAGATCAATTAATTACTATTTTTGACAATATAACCAATTTAATTTGATCAGCATTAAGCTGTTCTTTACTAAGTGAAACTTGAGTGATTTCAAATTAATACAACCTTTCCTACTTTCTTGATTACAGGCGGTCAAATTATACTCATGTACATCCTCATCATTGCGTTGTGGTTGTTTTTTATCAATACATTTTTCTATTTAGCTCAGCCTTTAATTTTGCTAATGATTCTTAAAATATTTATATTTTTATTATTTCACTTTTTTGGCTCAAATAAAATTTGCTATTTTGAGTAAATCCAGAATTCAGTCAGTTCTGGTTTCGTCGATATGTGGACAACTGAAGCTACAGAGAGAATGGAACAGTCTCTCCTCACCTTCATTGATTGATGGCTAGGTTACCGTTACATTCTGGCTAGAAAGTAACAAGTGTGTTCTTAAACGCTGATGACCGAATGATTGTATGTGACTGCTACAGTTTGTGACGGATGACGTTTGATTCATGTATAGTCTGAGAAAAAGTGAACAAACTTAAAATTACTTTGGTAAATATTTATTTTTAATTTTATGATGTTTTGCTTAAACAACACAAGTTTCTGAGATTATTTACATAAAATATTATCACATTTATCGATTACTTGCTAAAAAGGACATGATATTCTTTTTGTTAAGAAATAGTGGTAAGAATCATTAGGAACAAACAACACTCAACTTACTTTTAAATGCTCAAAGAACAATACTTAAAATGATTTATAAAAATGGTAAACACCGATTATACATTATACAATTTAAGTGTGCCGCCACTGGGACCTCAGGAGATGCAACTAACTATCAATGGGGAACATCGACTACTTTAATGTTTTTGATTTAATTATGCATTATACAGGGTGATATTTAAGTGTGCCGCCACTGGGACCTCAGGAGATGCAACTAACTATCAATGGGGAACATCGACTACTTTAATGTTTTTGATTTAATTATGCATTATACAGGGTGATATTTAAGTGTGCCGCCACTGGGACCTCAGGAGATGCAACTATCAACGGGGAACTTCGACTACTCTAATGTTTTTGATGTAATTATGCATTATACAGGGTGATATTTAAGTGTGCCGCCACTAAGACCTCAGGAGATGCAACTAACTATCAATGGGGAACTTCGACTACTTTAATGTTTTTGATGTAATTATGCATTATACAGGGTGATATTTAAGTGTGCCGCCACTAAGACCTCAGGAGATGCAACTAACTATCAATGGGGAACTTCGACTACTTTAATGTTTTTGATGTAATTATGCATTATACAGGGTGATATTTAAGTGTGCCGCCACTAAGACCTCAGGAGATGCAACTAACTATCAATGGGGAACTTCGACTACTTTAATGTTTTTGATGTAATTATGCATTATACAGGGTGATATTTAAGTGTGCCGCCACTAAGACCTCAGGAGATGCAACTAACTATCAATGGGGAACTTCGACTACTTTAATGTTTTTGATGTAATTATACATTATACAGGGTGATATTTAAGTGTGCCGCCATTGGGACCTCAGGAGATGCAACCAACTATCAATGGGGAACTTCGACTACTTTAATGTTTTTGATGTAATTATGCATTATACAGGGTGATATTTAAGTGTGCCGCCACTAAGACCTCAGGAGATGCAACTAACTATCAATGGGGAACTTCGACTACTTTAATGTTTTTGATGTAATTATGCATTATACAGGGTGATATTTAAGTGTGCCGCCACTAAGACCTCAGGAGATGCAACTAACTATCAATGGGGAACTTCGACTACTTTAATGTTTTTGATGTAATTATGCATTATACAGGGTGATATTTAAGTGTGCCGCCACTAAGACCTCAGGAGATGCAACTAACTATCAATGGGGAACTTCGACTACTTTAATGTTTTTGATGTAATTATGCATTATACAGGGTGATATTTAAGTGTGCCGCCATTGGGACCTCAGGAGATGCAACTAACTATCAATGGGGAACTTCGACTACTTTAATGTTTTTGATGTAATTATGCATTATACAGGGTGATATTTAAGTGTGCCGCCACTAAGACCTCAGGAGATGCAACTAACTATCAATGGGGAACTTCGACTACTTTAATGTTTTTGATGTAATTATGCATTATACAGGGTGATATTTAAGTGTGCCGCCACTAAGACCTCAGGAGATGCAACTAACTATCAATGGGGAACTTCGACTACTTAAATGTTTTTGATGTAATTATGCATTATACAGGGTGATATTTAAGTGTGCCGCCACTAAGACCTCAGGAGATGCAACTAACTATCAATGGGGAACTTCGACTACTTTAATGTTTTTGATGTAATTATACATTATACAGGGTGATATTTAAGTGTGCCGCCATTGGGACCTCAGGAGATGCAACCAACTATCAATGGGGAACTTCGACTACTTTAATGTTTTTGATGTAATTATACATTATACAGGGTGATATTTAAGTGTGCCGCCACTGGGACCTCAGGAGATGCAACTAACTATCAATGGGGAACTTCGACTACTTTAATGTTTTTGATGTAATTATGCATTATACAGGGTGATATTTAAGTGTGCCGCCATTGGGTCCTCAGGAGATGCAACTATCAACGGGGAACTTCGACTACTTTAATGTTTTTGATGTAATTATACATTATACAGGGTGATATTTAAGTGTGCCGCCACTGGGACCTCAGGAGATGCAACTAACTATCAATGGGGAACTTCGACTACTTTAATGTTTTTGATGTAATTATACATTATACAGGGTGATATTTAAGTGTGCCACCACTGGGACCTCAGGAGATGCAACTAACTATCAATGGGGAACTTCGACTACTTTAATGTTTTTGATGTAATTATGCACGTTTTTACTCAGTTTTTTGTTCATTTTTCAGATTTGTTTATATTTAGTTTTAAGTAATCACTCGTTTTCAATTGCTATAAGTACTGTTTTAAAGTATCAGTCACATTGTTGTAGTTCTGTTTATACTCGTTTCCTCAGTTGGGCATTCGATCTGTTGAGTTTTGCAATAATTTAAATATATCAAATTGAATTACTTATTGTATTGCGCCTATGTACAATCACTACTTCAATATGGCGTAATAGCGTGGGGTGGTACCTACAAATCGTCTTTAAGTGCTTCGGAAACGACACAGAAAGAAATTATTAAAACAGCTCTCCGCAAAAGTAGGAGATCTTTTGTTCAATGAATTTAAAGTCTTTTCCCTTACACAACTGTATGTTAGAGTAATGGCTATATATATATTTTCAAAACCACAACTATAGAGTTAATAGACTTGAAATCCACAGCCATTTTACGAGAACGTCAATAAACCTTAAATCGCGGTACTGAAAATTACAAAATCAATAAACAAAACAAATCCTTCTTATATTGCTAATGTTTTATACCTGAATTTACCCAATCATATCAGAGCTCCAGCTCCATGCTCAATAGGTACATTCAAAAAATGTGTGAACAAATGGCTTGTTGAGGTAGGAAGGGAAAATATATACAATCTATTAATATCTATGTACACTGAATAACATTAAATATCTAGTTGTGTCACCATATACAGGGTTTTTTTACTGGGTTTATAAATGTCAAACTTTAACTTATGTTGGTGCTTGAAAGGTGGAGGGGGGGTTGAATGGATGTGTCATGTTGTCTGTTTTGTGTGTATGTTGGTGTGCGTGTGCATGCGTGCGTGCGTTTATTTATTCATTTATTTTTTTTAATTTATTTATTTATTTTTAGTGTGGGGTGAGGTATGTGTGAGGTGTGAGTGTATGCGTGTGAGGTTGATTGTGCGTGTGTGGTTTGAATGTACGTTTGTAGTATGATTGTGCGTGAGAGGATGTATGTGTGTGTGCATGTGTTGTGTGTTTTGGTTGGTGTGTGTGATATACAGTCACTGTGCTTGCGCCCATTATTTATGCTAGGTGTGTGTGTATATGAAGGTTTATGTCAGTTAGTGTATTTAATTTGTGTATTCTAAACGTGCATGTGTGCGAGGAGGAGTCAGGTGCGTCTTTCTTAGGTATGTGTGATCTTTCATGTAAGTGTGTATGCGGTAGTGTATGAATGTGTAATGCTTTGTGTATCAATATTGTGTAAAATTATGGGCGTGGGCAAGTGTCTGTAAATGTGAAATGTGTCCAGGTTTTAGGTCAGGTTTTTATGGTCGTTTTTTAGCGGATTACAGTTACTCTTTATTATTATTAATTTTTATTTATTTTATTTTATTTACTGTGGCTTTTAATGTTACGAAATTTAGTTTACAAAAGCGTCTCTTTGTAATTTTGTTATTTAAGTAATAATTGTTATGAAACATAAGTTTATTTATATACGTTTTTATTTTTTATTTGTTTACATAATAGTAACATTTTCATTTTATTTTACGTCTGGCTGGTAGTGGCCCGTTCCCCTCCCACAGGCATATGCCCATGAGGGGAACTATTTCCACCGTTTATATGATCTCTATATTGTAATTATTGTTTTTTGTGAATAAAAATGCTTATCTATCTATCTATCTTTAATATTATATTATAAATGCTACGTTGAGTATCACATTAATTTTGAAATGATTTTGTTTCAATGTATTGTATAAATTGAGTGATTCCTGTATTTGTTCAAGAATCTGCAAGAAAGAATTTACTTATTTATTTACTTTTTCCTGATTAATAAAAATATAAATTTAGTAATCTCCAAAAAATTCACCATTTTCCAAAATGTTCAAGGACTTAATTTTTTTAGTGGAGTACTATGTATTTTTTAGATAGAAAATTTAATTTTAAGACTTTTTTATTCTTTTAATTTTCCCCATAATATGAGCCGTTTCTTATTTATGAAACCTCAAATAGTTTTAAACGACAAATTTTGGTATTGCACAGTTGATATAACAACCATATTTTATTCTGTAAAATTAAGTTGTAGGCTTAAATTCATATATTTTAGTTATCATAAAGGTTGAACATCTTAGAAAAATAAATAAAACTAGCCCAAGACTATTTTGTAGAAACCCAATTTCTACTACAAATTTTTAAAACTTTTTTATTAATTTTTCAATTTAGTTTCACAATTAAATATGCCTATTTTGTATGATAAAATAGCACTTAGTATACCATAAGTAAATTATTATGACAGGTATATAATCACAACAATGTATAGCTGTGAATTTTTAATGCCCTGGCTCCAGAAATAGACACAATGTAAACTGAAGAAAATGTTTGAAGATAACCTTGTATAATACAGGTCTGTCAGCTGTTCATATAAATATCAGCTGTTGCATTGTTGTCAAACTTATATTTATTACAATACCCTAACCGAAAATTATGTGCCAATTGTTATTCCCTTACAAAACTTTAATTTTTTGAAGCAATATTTAGTAACAGTTATCAATATTAGTATTCAATTAGTATGTTTTCTTAGTTTTGAATAATGTATTAATAATTAGTCTATAAGGTTTAACGACTATAATGTAGGTAATAATACCAATAAAAACATAGGGCAATAAATAACTATCTATTTTCATTTCGGAATGTCACAATAAATAAATGCATAAGTCATACTCATCGAAAAACATTTAAAAACACAAGACACGATATTATTTTAGTGTAAATTCATATCTAAGATTTAAAATTCATATATAAATCCTAAGGTATGTATATTCATTGTAGATAATCTGAGATATCAATGCACTTCTCGGCCTACAGGTTTTAGTAGAATAGTAATTTTACAGAGTTAACCCTCGCGTGGGAGGATGGCACGGCCTTAAAGTTTCACTCGACACTAATCATCCAGTTAAGAAGTTAACCACAAACTGTTATCAGTCAGGATTACGGGGTAAGTTAGCGTTTTAAGCTTAAACTTGATTTAGGAACCGTGCCTTAAACTTGGTTTCCACCTTAGTTTCACCAACTGACCCAAATTTAGTTTCGGTTAAAAAGAAATTTTTCCCCTACCTAGTTAACTTCCCTTTTAGTATCTGATGTCAAAATGACCTTTTTAAGGCCGGTTTTCCCATAGGGTACCGTACACCTACTATGCTCCTACCATGTCGTGTCATGTGGAATCGAAAAATGGTCTAATCCATTTAAGGCCGGTTTTCACATAGGGTACCGTGCTCCTGCCGTGTCCATGTCACGCGTTTTCAGCAGTAAGGACCTGGCTACTGTCGTACTCCTACTGTGCTCCTACCGTGTCCATGTCGCACTTTTTTAGCAGTAGGGACCCGGCTACTATCGTGCTCCTACCGTGCCCCTGGCGTTCTCCAGTCTTCCCTCACTTACAAAAACAGAATATCTGCTACATATAGCCAAAATCGCTAAATCTAGCTCAAAATGTTACATGTAGGCTAACGTGCTAAATGTAACATTTGCTTCATAGCATATTTTTCTATATCGCATATTTTGCTATATATAGCATACTTAGCTATATCACATGTTTAGCTATATATCACGCTTTGCTATGTAGCACGTTTTGCTATATACTGTAAACGCGGCTTTATAATATAGATCTGTCACCGAAATGGATCAGGACGTTACGGATGTTGTTATTGCTTGAGCTATTTATTCAACAGTTGAAAAATAAATAAATAAGAAGAAACGGCCGAAACGATATTGGGTTCACTCTGTATCAAACTAGAGAAGAGGAAGGGGCGTTTCACACACTTTGAGCCGGCTAAGAGATGACTCTGAAAAGTTTCATAAATATTTCAGGATGAGTTATCCGATATTCGAATATCTCATTGTACAGTGTACAGACAGTTTAAATTAAAAATGAAATCGATTGGCAATTTTCGAAGGAGGTCGGGAACACCCGAACTAGGAAAATCAGGGGTCAGGCGTCGAAGCGACGACGTAGGGCGACGTTTAAAGCATTTCCACCTAACCTACCATGCGCCTGTCAAGCTCAGACTGCCTACCGGTCATTTTCACCGATCGCTCGGTGGAGCGATCGAAAACAGCACATGAGCACGGTGCCCTATGTGAAAACCGGCCTTTATTTTGTATGGAAACGCAGTTTGCGATTTGCACATGACCTGTCGTGCTCCTACAAATGTTATGTAACAAATGCTATATGATGTTATATTTAGCAATGAATTGTTATATTTAGCATGAATGTTATATTTAGCATATTAGCCTACATGTAACATTTTGAGCTAGATATAGCAATTTTGGTTATGTGTAGCAGAAATTCTGTGTCTGTAAATGAGGGAAGACTGGAGAACGACAGGGGCACGGTAGGAGCACGACAGTAGCCGGGTCCCTACTGCTGGAAACGTGCGACATGAACACGGTAGGAGCACGGTACTCTATGTGAAAACCGGCCTTTCTTGTTTATTGCCTAATGTCAAATGTTTAATGTAACAGAATCACTAATACCATACATGAATTGTAAACTCATTTTATGCGTCCGCTCGTAAATTATTATTTGTCGGTTAGTAAATTAATCAGTTCTTGAAAAATAAGTTGGTAATTTAGGTTATGTTGGTCGGTTATCATATTTCCCTTTTTAACAACACATTCATCTAAGCTTTTTTAGAATTAGCAATGCCAGTAGAATTGTTGTGAATTTTCCCAACCGTAATCTGTCCAATGTTTATATTTAAAACAGACAGGTTTTTGTGTCACTGAGTTTCTGAGGTAGCCCTTGGACGTATTTCAATCGATCTTTTTTTTATTTGGAGGTAATTTTGCGTAGAACTGAATGCTGATTTTGAACACACTTCTAAATGTTAATGCCTTCAATTGACTGTAATTTAAAAAAAAAAAATAGATGGTGGGAACAATGATTTTTTTTATTTTCTATTTCAGATTTTGGTAATCTACTGGATTTTTAGTGTCTTTAATTTTGTATTTCAGAAGTTTACAAATCATCATTCAACTATTATTTTTGCTTTCAAACAATTTTTATTAACATTATTGTACATATTAACATTAGTATAAATAATTAAAATATATAAATGTATATTTTATAAATGTATATATACATTTTAATGTACATTATAAATGTATAAATATATAAATGAATACATGTGTATCCATTGGTAATACTGAGAAGGTTATTTCTATAATTTTTTACTTATTTCATTAGTTCTGTTTTTATTTATAAGGAATTCAACTATAGTGAAAAGCAAGGAGTAAAGTGAATACAAACCAAGTACAAAAGCTCGAAGTATTCTCCCACTACAAAAGTAAAAAGGCTTCGACCAAGTTGTTAAACAGTCAAATAATTACTATGGAAGCTGCGTGAGCTTTAAGGCGTAGCCTTGAATAAGTGAAACTGTTGTCATTTCAAAGGGTTTCGGATTCGGCCGATACAATATGGTGAAATGGTGGTTTTAAGAATTCTTCAAAATTTATGAATAGGGATCTATACAAAAAATCCAGCTTTTGGGGCCTCTCTAGAACATCCAAATTCTGCTAGGCCAAAGCAAGTATTAACACCGCAGCGGTGTAACTATCCGCCAACTCCCCTCCCACACCACAGGCTCGGCCACCAACATCCCCAAACATCCAGGAACAATGTCTACCTTCTTAAAGGATAACTCGAATTTCAAATATTTGCTACGAAAACTAAACAAATAAACCAATAGCAAAATTATTAACATAACAATAACCCCTGCACAAAAAAAAAATAAATAATAAGAATAACTAATTGATGTGTGTCCACCGCAAACAAACTTAACGCATGTTTCTTTAGCGGTATGCCATAGAGTTCTTACTATGTTGCAATTTATTTTCTCAATGAAGATTCAGTACCTGCTTCTCTATTGGCTAAATCATGTTTTTATCTCTCAAATATTATCTCGCAACACAATTACAAATTCAATATATGTAGTCATTTTTTATGGAAATTGTACAGTATAAAAACATAAACTGATTTGTACAGTTTCTAGTAAACAACAATGATGGTGACATGATAATCGTAAGCCAAAACATGTTATAATAAGGTTATCTTACCCAATAAATATTCTGAAAAAAATACCACAGGTACATTTGAATAAAATAATTTAAGTTTTAGATGAAGCATAAATAAAATATTGTCATAATAGTACAATTTCAGCATCAAATAACTCAGAAAAGACTACTTACAAAATATTTACTAGGTACTCATTGAAGGTGTTTTGATTTTTTTACTCTTTTAAGTTACTTGAAGCCGTAGATACATATAGTTTTTTTGCAAATTGCCATTCGTGTATTTATGTATGCTTCGAGCAGTCTTGTGATAAGCTGTTGGTTTGTAGGATGCAACGTAGACTGTAATTTAGAGATTACAGACGAATTTACTATATTTACCATCTACATATATCTGTAGATCAATCAACTGCTTTGTTAGGAGTGAACTAGATACATTTTCTTGAAATGAGTATAAAACTACTTGCAGTATTTTTTTTAATAGGCTCTAAAGCCGTTTACCGCTGGCAAATTTGAATATTTCAACAACGTACATAGCCTCCTTCAGTCCTGGGGAATTTTAATATTTCAACAACGTACAAAGCCTCCTTCAGCCCTGGGAAATTTGAATATTTCACCAACGTGCCCTCCTTCAGCCCTGGGGAATTTGGGTGTTGTAAATTACCAAAATTTATAGCGATTTTGAATATATTTTAAGAAGCCAAATTTCCTGGAGAATTCATATGTGGCCTTGATAGCTTTCCTGAATTCTAGATGATAATTATTACATTGTCAAAGAATAAAAATTGTTATATATTTGAGTTCTGGCAATAAATAATTTATTTTACGGTTCTAAAGAAATAACCACAGTTGACGTATAATATATCATGTCTTAAAAATAAATCTGATAGCATACTGGGGAGGATGGGAGGGGGGGATTCCCCTCAGGAGGTAGTTCAGACACCGACCACGTACGTGACATTAGCCCTCTGCAGTGCGGCTCAGTACAACTGTACTCGGTTGACCAATTACGTATAGGCCTACCCTCTTGACGAGTCGGCGACTTGAACAGGGAATTGGAGCTCAACCAATTACCGATAGTTATAGACTTTTCTTAAAGCTTTACAAACAAATTTAGAAACGTTTTTTAGAATACAAATGATTTACTTGGTAACTTGTCTTTTCGTTGTTTCTTATAGTTGTTTTACCAAACATTATTCATTACCTACACTATATGTATGGTATTTTCTAAACTCCATCTAATGATATAAAGATGTATAAAGGAAAATGTGACGAATAAAGTTGAGCAGTTTGGTTCTATTTCCAATCATAGTTGAGTTATTTGGACACAATTTAACAATCTATCACTGGCGGGGTCAATAAGTAAATAAAGACATTCACTTATTGGATATTTTATAGTTTTTAGAAATAAAAATTCACATAATCCAATAAACATTTAAGTTATACGTTTAATATTTTTATTAGATTGTGTTTTATTATTGTGTTATTATATTAATTTCGAACCACGTAAATGAGTCTGATAGTGCAACTTCAACCAGGTATCTAAACTCGTATAAGACCTGTCTCCAAACTGTTATTAAACAGTTGGTGTCTATCGCCGGCCGGCAAATGTACTGTGTTAATATGTTTGAGTGTTTATAGTTTATATTTTAAATGTTTTTAAGGTTTAGTATGTAAATAGTGACGTTTTTGGAAAGCCTGATGATGAAGCTCTACGCTTTGAAATGTACATAGCACATTTATGAAAGAAGAACTGTTGACGGGAAAAAAGGTAACTTAACCAATATTATTTCTATGTTATTTAACAACGCATGTGTACGGACAGACCTCCAGTGTCTCCAAGTAGCACTGAGAGATGTATAAAGATGTATAAAAATCACGAGTGCTAGCAGCATTAAAGAAACTACTGAACAAGTACCGCACTTTAACTCAAGGAACTCGGAACTTGGAGACGCCAGATTGTTAGAATATCAAAATCCTCAACTTATCAATTAAATCTTGACGATTTGTTCAAATTTGCTTTAAAAATTATAATTGTCTTAAAATTTAAACTATCACAATTTGGAAATTTTAACAACCTCCAACGTAAATTCCCTTGACACCAGAGACATTAATAAATTGAAAATTTAACTATTTAAGTATGATAGATCACAGCAGGACGTGAATACAAAACTATACGACACTTTGATAACTTCCATACAACATTTATAATAATTTTAAAAATTCAAATATAAATTAAGACATATCTTAACAGGGAGTTGTTTGTATGAAATCAAAGTATATATTTAATGATATTATTTATGATTTTTTTTAAATATGACGATTATTATTAATCTTTCATTAAAGAGCACTCCTTTAATATATGATTTATAAAACCATTTTATATTTTACAGACATTATTAGCAAGTAATTTTAATCCATAACGGAATTGAAAAAAATAATAATTTTAAAAGATGTTATTTAAGGAGAGGGCAATTCTCCTTTTTAACCTTTCTCTACCCATTCCAATAGACTATTTGTCTGTGCGAGGAACTTATTCAGAAAGGGTAAGGGGGTGAACCAGTACAGTAAAAGGTGAATATTACTGATAAATCTTCCAGTCTACGACGGATTCGAACCTGCGCTATCTCTAACCCAAGCTCAAAGTCCTGACGCCTTAGACCGCTCGGCCAAGATGCCAAGATATTAAGTAGGAAAGTTTTTAAATTTCAACCAATAAATGTTTAATACATAACGAACATATTAACTGCCTAAAAAAACTTCCTGATCAAATTAATATAGGTTTTTAATTTGCTCCTTATGCCTTTAGATCCAATTGAGCAGTAGTAAATTACCTATTGATGTATTTACCCATCGTTAAATGTAGTTATTACATTTCGATGATTTGTCTAACTGCATTATGACAATTTATACGCAGTAAATGTGGCGTAACGAAACATTTACGTTGTGATATGAATAATGTAACTGGCCCTGTTACATTTACTTGGTAAATGTAAGCCTTTTTTGGCCCAGTTGTTCATAAAGTTTTACTACAGTACTAGATTGATTTATAGTGTCATTTAGCAAGTGATCTGTAACTGTATACATTAACAGAAATGTATTATATACAAAAAAAATATTTTATTACTAGCACACAATAGTTTATTTTTAACACAAAATAAAAAGACGGAATAAACACTTTTACGACCTCCATTTTAATTTATTTAAGAAGTTTGAGTTAAATTATTCAGACGCTTAGGTCGCCCTAAGCCAACAACTTAGCCTCTGAGCTAACTTACAAGTTTCTTAGAAAAAGTTTCCTGAAAAGTTGTCCACGCTATGTTAATATTGTTTACCTTCACTATATGTTCTCCTGTAAACGCATAACTTATGTGGTTATTTGTACATTTATGTAATGAGACACTAGCATAAAGTGTGACACCAATTATTCAAACTAACAAG
>JAQJVL010000486.1:656346-661160 GCA_035578905.1 Stictocephala bisonia
GTCGCTGTCACAAGGGTGCCGTCAATAAAAAAGAGGGAGTTCACGTGAACTCTTGATTTACAAAAAGACTGATTCATTGGCACCCCCAGTCAGCTTTCAGTTCGTCAGCCTCAGGCAGATAGGACAGTTCATCACTGCAGCAACAGTGAACTGAGAATCGGCCTAGCGCCTACGTCACAAACGCAGTAGGTGGAGTTTCACACTCAACTCTCGCTGAATGGAACATAAGTAGAGTTGGGATTTGGGATAGTTTTAAATATATTTCTTTCTGATCGTTTTAGAATGTCATTAGGCAGTTTTCTGTAATACTGAATATTAGAGGTCATCATTTGACCTCTAGTTTTCTGTTGATCTAGTCATCTGGATAGAGATGGACTTCGCAACCTGTTGCGGGAAGGTAAGGTGTTAGGTATCTAAGATCTGACAGTTCAAAAGTATTTTTATAACTGAAGACTTAGTAAACTACTAAGTTTTCTATTCTTCACCAAAACTGGTATTTGGTGATTTGGTTTTTATATTAAATGTTTTCAAGAATTATGTCCATTTTATAGATTTTGGTTTCTAATGCCAAATGATGTTGAAGTACAGTATAACGGAGGCATGCTTCAACAATATACAGAATATAGTGAATCAGATGAGTCACTATGAATGATTCACTACTTAACCATAGCTACGTTACTGTTTTACGGCTACCAATGTAGGTAAATAATTCATACATTGCACGTACCACATGGCTTAAAACGTGGTAAATATACAGGCCGCATACATAATGATAGTTGAACCACAGGAGTGCACAACCACTATATACCAGTTCTACTATCTACCATATGTACAATATATGTTTTAGCTCCGTTTACATACACCCTAATAAGAGGAATAAAAATGAGATCCCCGATAGATGATTATACAGTTTAAGCTCATAATACGTGTATGCCCTACCACGGAGTAAAAAGAAACAGAAGTCGCTGCCTTATGGCCGCAGCGAACGCCTCATCGGCAGTTTGCACTGTAGTACATCTTTATACATTTGTATTAATAATTACCACATTCATCCTGGGAGATTTGGGGGAATAAGGGAGGATCCTGGCCCTGTTATAACATGGCAAACAGGATAAATAATAACTCGAAAAACTTGACATATATCCAGCGCACTATTGGATGGCACCTCTGTTTATTTATTCTCTGTTGCCCTCTCTATCATACTAACAAATTAAATAGTTTTTCTAAGCTTGCATGTAGAAGTTCAACATGTTACACGTCGGATAAATAATGTAGCGATATGTATGACTTTTATCAACAACCTTCCTTACTTCGGTTCCTTAGACGTTACACCTACATAAGAAAGCAATACAGCTGGTTATGAATACATTTTTTACAATTTAGTGAAGAATACTTTCTAAAATAAGCCTTAAATACCTTAAATAAAAACTGTCATATTTTGTAATTGGAATTTATGTCTACTTTGTAAGCTTTTTAAAAAGCCAGTAAGTGAAATGTGGTTTTGCTCCACTCCAAAGATCATTATTCAAAAGGTTAAATACATAATACACCGTACACATCGATCCTGTCCCTCTCCCTTCCGGCATGTTAAATACATAATACACCGTACACATCGATCCTGTCCCTCTCCCTTCCGGCATGTTAAATACACCGTACACATCGATCCTGTCCCTCTCCCTTCCGGCATGTTAAATACATAATACACCGTACACATCGATCCTGTCCCTCTCCCTTCCGGCATGTTAAATACATAATACACCGTACACATCGATCCTGTCCCTCTCCCTTCCGGCATGTTAAATACATAATACACCGTACACATCGATCCTGTCCCTCTCCCTTCTGGCATGTTAAATACATAATACACCGTACACATCGATCCTGTCCCTCTCCCTTCCGGCATGTTAAATACATAATACACCGTACACATCGATCCTGTCCCTCTCCCTTCCGGCATGTTAAATACATAATACACCGTACACATCGATCCTGTCCCTCTCCCTTCTGGCATGTTAAATACATAATACACCGTACACATCGATCCTGTCCCTCTCCCTTCCGGCATGTTAAATACATAATACACCGTACACATCGATCCTGTCCCTCTCCCTTCCGGCATGTTAAATACATAATACACCGTACACATCGATCCTGTCCCTCTCCCTTCCGGCATGTTAAATACATAATACACCGTACACATCGATCCTGTCCCTCTCCCTTCCGGCATGTTCAATATTGCTATTTTTTGACTCCTCAGGATTATACTCTTCATGAGATGAACAATTAACAGTTGCTTTAAAAAAATAGATTTGCATGCATAGAATTTATGTTTTACACGTTACAATGTATGTGTTACACAGTTTACAATGGCCCATCTAACTAAAAAAAATACAGTTCAGTATAAATTTAAACTGCCACCATTTTTATAGGAACAATATTATGATGTCGGTTCTGTGGTGTTATATTCTTCTGAGTTTCAGTCCTTTAATTTAATGTACAACTTGACCTATGTTCTCATTTAGATTTTCTTCTGACTTCTTAAGAGCCGTCCCTCTGATGTAGTAAAAAAAATAATAATAGTTGCTTCAAAATTAAATTTTTTACTTAGCATTGATGTGCCAATTTGTATGCTTATAATGGTTAAACAATATAAAGTCGTTTCGATAAATAATTATTGTATACTAGATGAAGTAACATATATAAATAACACTTGGGATTTAATGTGTTCACTGGTTTGGTTGATTGAAAGGCAGAAAGTGGCCAGAGGTAATGTGGCGGACAGTTAAGTTACGAGCCCTTGGACCGAGTGCCTTTAACGTGATTGCTGTCATTTCACGGAATGGAAGTTTTCCGACAGAAACCCTTACATCTGTATATATATTTCCGGGATTGGCAAATTGACGTCCACTACATGCTGGCTCAAATCAGCTGTCCCAACAACCTTTTCAGAAACAACCTTCTATTTTTAAAAAGGTTTTTTTATAAATGTTGCCAACTTAAAATACCTATAATACACATTTCTTAGAAGTATTTGCATTTTTATGTTGTAGGACAAATATTTTAAACATACCCATGTTGTAAATTTAATCATTTTTACTGTATAAATACTATAGCGCATGGTTTGTTGTCAGCTACCAATTATTAAACTAAAAAATACAAAAGCTGGGATGTATTAAGAAGAAAAATAAAAAAATCATGTGATATTAATAAATATATAAAGTGATCTCCTAAAGCTTAATCTAATACATCAAGTCTGCCTAATTTAAGACTTGCCTCACTGATTCTATTTACAGTATGCTTGCTAATCCCTCCTTAAAACAGCGCAGAGGGCACTCTGTAACTATGTGATCCAGTGTTTGGACAGACTCCCTGCAATCACATGACTGATTCAGTATAAATCCCCATTTATACTTCCAGTATCTTATTATGCATCTGCCCATGACATTTCGAAACCGATTCAACAATTTCCATTCCCTACGAGGGAGGTACAGTTCAGGTATTGACGGATCTTAATGAGGAACTTATTTCGTCCAATAAAACTGTTCCACGCTATGGCCAGCTAGTATTGGGTGAGAAATTTCATCTGCTCAACTAGAAAGCAGTGCATGAGGTGGGTTTCGAGATTTTAAGTGACCGTTCTGACGTGGGAGATCCTGTGTACTCCCCATTACATTTTGTGCGGGGCATTCAATATTTTATTGAATTCTTCAACTACTGCCTCCTGACATTTTATTTCTGGAGGAGCCAAACTAATGAATGAATAATTTATTTATTCCACATATAAAAACATAAAATACAAATACATAAATCTGTTTGGAATATAAATAAGCCGGAATATAAATAGGCGGCATACTATGAACAAAAAATATATTATGAGTCCAGCCAGGTCCCTCAAAAACATAAAGCTCTCCGTGGCGTCTGCAATAATATAAATCTAACTGGACAATGCAATAAAATAAAATAATATATAAACATAGAATTGATGTACAATAATACAAAATGTACTAAATTAAAATAATATATATTAAATTGATGTACAGTATACATATATTTATGTATATTCGAGTACGCAAGGAAGTATACAACCAAGTTGATGACAAATTTAAGAAATTATGATCGGGTTTGAGTAGAACAACAGATTCCACAACTCCGGAAGCCAAGGAAGTGGAGTGTCACTAACAGCTCTCATGGCTCTCTTAAGGTATAAATACCATTCTTTGTGTTCATTCATTACACAATTAACTATTGTTAAAGGAAATAAGTTGTTAAAAACACTAAACAAATGTTATTATTTATGTTTGTATATTTATTAATGAAGAATTTTACGACAGCAAATATATTGTGGCTAATCTCTAAAAATATTATTTAAATAAGAATTTTTTGAAACATATATATGGATACATTTTTCATTTTGTTCAAATGTTTTAACTATTTTTGCAAAAAACAGCGAAATGAGGCTCAACTATTATTTCCTGTTTCTTTACTGCTTAATGAATTCGTAATGCTTTAGGTATTTCATTATTTTATTACTTTATTGGTTACTATGTTATTGTTATCAAATAATTATTTATTTAAGTTTGGATGTACAGTTTGCCGTCACCTGCTATTAAAGTACTTACTGTTAACCATACTGGTCGCTTGCTATTGTTCTCTTTTACTTCTTTTACTGTTTTTTTTTTTTCACAGTTACAATGTACAGAAGAATTAAAATACATAAACAGCCCAAAAACACGCTTCGCTGTACTAGCGTGTTACAAAAGTATATTTTAAAGATAAAAAATGAACACATTCACTGCGATAACTCCCACTTTCTT